>CAAKHG010033244.1:0-29294 GCA_901007715.1 Dactylopterus volitans
TTCAACATCTCACTTCAGCTCGCACGGCTTCACCCCCCGCCGTCGTCACACAAGCAGGTGTGAGCGTGATTCCCTGCCTCCTGGCCATCGATCCCCCCACACCATCACTCCCTTTCTATCACGGCCTATTTTTGCCTGAAAATATCAGAACCCTCGTTTTGACTTGTTGTATATTATAATGATTTTTGTTATTTTATATCCTCATCATAATCTTTATTATTATTATTATTATTATTATTATTATTATTATTATTATTATTATTATTATTATTATTATTATATCATCACAATTATAACAATGACTCTCTCTATTATGTGTATGTAGGTATATATATATATATACATTCTTTATATTATATATTTATATTTTAATTTAACTTCTATTCTAACTTCTAATCTATTTAGTTTTTTTTTTCTTCCCTCCCCCTCACAAAAGTATTTTTGTTGATTTTATATATATATATATATATATATATATATATATATATAATTTTTTTTTTTGTTATCACTTTGTTTTGTTGCTAAATAAAATTAAAAATTAAAAAAAAGAACCCTCGTTTTGTTTTGCTGTGAAAAGCCGACGTGCGATTTCAGCTCCCGGAAGCCCGCTAGCGCGTCGGGTCCTGAGCCGTTTGCTCTGTTTGCTTTTGCGGAGACATGCGCTTCTATATTCAGCGCCGCGACAGACTGCGTCTTTCACCACCCCCCCGACGGCTTCTCTCGAGGGGTAAACGGGCTCCGAAAGAGGCTGCGAAACGGTAAAACGTGGTCCGGCTCCCATAGGTGGATTTGCAGTCACGTGATTCCGATGACGCGCGGAATTCAGATGGGGGGGCTGGAAGTGGAGAACTGTGATTGAGAATGATGGAAAGCGAGTACTTTAAAGCGTCGGCTGAGCCTGCACGTAGCAGGTATTATCAAAAAATAAGAAAAATATACCGGATTTGATCCATACACACTGAGGAGAAGTGGTTTTTCATATCTGGTGCGGAGGCCGCCGACATTACGAGTTAGCTCCTCCTCCAGACGTCCTGCTACACCGCTAGCCACATGAAGTTTTCCTCAGTGAAAAATCTTAGTAGACTAATATTTTTAGTCATATTTAGTCACAAAATTAACACTGCCATGAGAGCCACTAGCTGGGATAGCTAAAGTTAGCTAGCAATGCTAAAAACAAAGACGCTGGAGGAACTTGTTACTGCAGAACAAACACCTCGGGGTTGTAACGTTGTTGGAGCTGTAACGTTAGCTGGGTTTCTAATAATAATACCCGCTCTGTAGTTTTGACATTTTTAGCCAGCTATGCAAGTAGCTTAATTACTGTAGGCTTAAACCTTTCACGAAGTGTCACTGCAGACGCGGCGTTGGCCGACTCTGCTCCCCCCTGACTCAAGACGGAGACTTTTTATCCAGGTCTGCCGCAGTTTTTCGGTCATTTTTTTTTAAAATTTCTCCCCTTTGTGGGATACAACTTTCGGAACTCGGAAGTAACTCTTTTGCCTATTTAGGCCACCGGTGCTCGTTTTTTTCCAGGCTTTGTCTCGCCGCTGATGGCTGACATTCTGCAGAAAACCCGCCCCCCACATAGACCTCGGATTTCAGCAAGTGTGTCGATGTAACGCACGATATCAGCAAATCGGTGTCGCGCATGTACGCTGCATGGCTGACGCTGCACTGAGAAACCGCGCTGAATTGCGTTGCATGAATATTTTTGACTGACTGCAGCGCATTCGCGCAAAGGTGTCATGATTCCATCTTGGATACCAACGAAGAAGCCACGTCGTGATTTATCCCCCGGTTTATGTCCTCTATGGTGGACACTGGTTTTTGCTCTACTAAGCCCTGACGCGCTCAGTAGACGACATCCTGGCCTCCCCAACGATATCTCGCGTGTTTGGGTGGAGCTTGGTTTTCAAGCTGAGGGGAAAAAAAATGGCGTAAAATTGTTATATTGTCCGCAGCAGTGCTGTAAAATCTAAAATAAGAATTTTTTTTTTATACAAACCTAAAATGTAAGTTGTTGTTTTAGCACCAATGAGGCAGGAAATCACAAAAAGCTAAACTGAAAGATACCCCCCGCCCCCCCGCCCCCCGTCGGGTCTTAGGAGGCTATTCAGCATCATTCTGGGCAGATTCGGAAACACTGTTGCCAGAACAGGAACATCGACAGGCTGCTGTTACCACGGAAGCGTGTGTGAAAATGTAATTTACTGTGCTGGTGGTTCAGACTCGTGTGTGTGTGTGTGTGTGTGTGTGTGTGTTTGTGTGTGTGTGTGTGTGTGTTCGGCCGTTGACCTGCTGTACAAATAACTGCGAATAAATGTAACAAGTCGTCCAAAAGCGTCGCGACAGTCTTACAATCCGAAACAGACACTTATATTTAAAACCTCGTATCAAATTTGACACGAACCAGAATAAAAATACACGCTTTTTGTGAGTATGGTTTTGTAATTAAAGTATTGCTGGTACTGTTTGCATGTCCGTGGCTAATGATGCTATTTGCACTTTGGGACGTGGGGGAAGGCTGCCCAGACGGTTTTCTGCCAGAAACACACAGAAAAAACCAAGAAAGTCTTGTGAGTGGCTCTGTAATGACATGAAACTTAAATTATTTCTTATTTTTTTGTGGGAGATCTAGTTTAAACGTAAATAGCCAAAAGGCTGCGCATGATTGTTCTCACATGGGTGCAAACCGACACTCGGCAGGTAACTAGTGGAAATTTCAGCAGCGTGTTTGACTCTTAAGTGGTGATCCGGACAAAATGCCATCCTTATACGCTGGAGGCTTCATCTGGCTTCTCTTCTGCAGTTAACAAAGTTAATAAAAAATAAATAAAAATAGAAATAACAGCTGCATGAAAAAAAACAGCGTAAATAAGAAACAGTGTCGCTGCGAAGATGCAGCGGCAGTTATAGAGGTGAATGTGTGTATTACAGTGTTTTGGTGTGTGTGTTTTCAGTATATTCCTGCTCACCTCTGTGTGTGTATGTGTGTTTGTGTGTGTGTATGTGTGATTTGGAGGGTGGGTGGTGGTGGGGGGTGATTAAGGTTGCAGCTCTCTCATAGAAGCTGTTTCTTTGTTTGTCGGCTCTGATTTTTATTGTCCTGAGCTTTTCGCCGTTTGCAGCAGCAGTGTGTGTGTGTGTGTGTGTGTGTGTGTGTGTGTGTGTGTGTGTGTGTGTGTGTGTGTGCGTGCACTTTGGATTACGCTGCTGTCGCTCTGCTGCCGTAGGTGGAGACCGGATCACAGGGGAGCCGGGCTGCCCTCATATTTATGGAAAACTGCCCCCCACCCGACCCCCCCAACACCTGCTTTTTCCATTTGTCTCAACAATTTTTGAATATTCAAGAATGAATTTAATTAGCAGTCAAAATTAAACTTCTAATCTTATTCATTTTTTCGCTCGGGATGACCTCCGGCAGTGTTAAAACCTTTTACAAACTCATTTGGGGGCCCCCAAAAAAAAATCAAATATTTATCAGCTTATTCTTAAGAGGGATTTCATCACAAAAGGTTTGGCTCCCATTTCTCCAATTAGAATTTGTGGATAAATGAATATGCTAATCTGGCCCCGCCCCCTGCAACACCCTTCTCCTCCCCGCTCCTGCCCAGCCAGTTAGCTCACCCACCAGCTAGCTCGCGCCTACCTCCCTCTTCCTCTTATTCGTCAGCCCATCATCGTTTTTTTTCAGGGTTCCGTGATTCGGAAAGCTCCGCCTCCCCTGAATCGCCACGATCCACAAGCATAAATCCTCAGCCATGATGCCGATGGCTGATTTCACGATAAGTCTTGCAACAAAAACATCAAGGTTGAAAAAAAAAAAGCTATTTCCACCAGAGAGCTGGAAATATCCTGTATATCCGTCTCCACTATGATTCACATGCCGCTTAATGTGATTTGCGCGAAAACACGCAGGACTGTGACATCAGCGTCATCTCCAACCTGAATCCCCAACCAGCGAGACACGAACAGACAAAAAAATAAATAAATTAATTTAAAAAAAACCCTCTAAATGTGAACACCAGACTGTCTAAATTCGGCAGATTAATTTTGTATTCATGGAAAAAAAAAAAAAAAAAAACCCTCGGCATGCAAATTAAGAGGACTGACAAAATTGGTTTCTGGGCCTTTAACCAGCTATCTGACTGCATTTCCATGCCATTCAACGGAGAAAAAAAAAAGGGAGAAAACGCTATTACATAAACCATTAACACCCACAATTCTCACCAGCCAAAACGCAAAAAAAAAAGAGAAAAAAAAAATCGTCTTGATTCTATTTTCACAGGGCCCACGCGCGGGATGACTCACGGCGCGGCGGTTTCTGAAGGTCGTCTGCCATTGAGGAGAAACAATTACCGAAGGCGTGACATACAGAAAAGAGCACGTCCGCGAGCGCCGGGCGCCAGCCCCGCGAGCCCCGTTCGTGCGCGGCGGCGAGCTCGCCGTGCGGCGGCGGCCGTGAATCAAATGCCCTCTCATCTCCAGCGACCAATCTATTTCTCATTCTCTTCTCATTGTTGACACACTGTCATTGCGGGGCCCTCGCTGCCTAGCAACAAAATCCGGGCAGACGTTTTTCCAATCTCCTGTCGTGGAGTGAGGGAGGGGGGTTGGAGTGGGGGGGGGGTGGTAAAGAGTGAGGAGGGGTGGGGGGACGTGGGGGGGCTCCACCCCTTTCCGTCCCTGGAGGAATGATAGAAAGGTCACTTCACTCCTCGCCTTGTCTGGCAGCGAGCAGATTGTCTTTTTCTGAAAACTCTGAACATGTGTGTAGTTATATGTTAGCAAACGTGTGTGCGTGTGTGTGTGTGTGGTCGTGGGTACAAAGCGATCGGGCGATTAAGTGGGCAGGGCGGCGGCGGCGGCGGCGGCGGCGGCGGCGGCCGGCTCTCCGCGGATGATCGAAGCGGCGAAGGCGGATCGATGACGCCACGCTTGCCTCATCACAGGGTGAACGTGACCCCCATCGGATTGCTCCATTGTTGTTCTCGGGGAGGTCAGAGGCCCCGTTGTATTGAAAGGCTCCTTTCTTCTTTTTTTGTTTTTTGTTTTCTAGCTTGTAGTATTGTGGTCTGTCCACCATCTTTTACTCGCCCGACTCACGCCGGCGCGCGGGAGCCACGGATTCTGCCACGCGGAACCGCCAGCAACCGGGGGGCCGTGGGCCGTCGCCATGACGCCTCAGAGGGAAGACAAGTCCACCCTCTGGAAGAAAGGCGCCACTGAATCTCAAGCGTACGTACTCGTGTCGTATTCAGATCCGACAGAGGGCCAAAGACGACAGCCTGAAGCCTCCCTGCGTCCGAAATGCCGCACTAAACAGTATGTACTCAAGAAGTATACGCAAGGTCGGCACGCTTTTGAGTAAATATCAGTAGTACGCATTAATTCGGACGTACTACTCAGGGCGCACGCGGCACTTCCTGCCGTCGGGAGGGAGCATTGTTACCGTGGTTGTTGCCATGGTGACCACTCCTACTGACGCAGCTGCGCACCGCTGCGCTCTTGACCGTCTACCTTAGCTACCAAACATCACCGCATTGCATTGTGGGGAGTTTCTGCTTAGCTAGCGTCCATCAATCCATACTAATAGATTTCTCCAGAATGAGTATGGATAGTGCGTACGATTGTGTACATACTCATTTTTGGGATGCACTAAAAAAATCGCGCATACTGTTTTGGCATTCTCATTGGAGGGAAGGATGGATTTTCGGACCCGAGGCCTGATTCCCACCTCTGCTGCGTCACCGCGCCGTCAGGACCCTCTCAAAGCTGCACGCCGGGCGTTGAACGCGTGCCGTGCAGTTCTCTGCTAAAACTGCGGGGGGCAGTACCGAGCAACCGCGGCATTCGTCCGCAGTTTAGCTTTCTACCTTCCAGCGTCACTCGCTCCTGATGTGGTGAACAGCCAGCCTCCGTACGAGCATTTTTAAAATGGCGGTTTAGCCACAGAGAAACGGCTACATGCCGGAAATGATGCGCTCGCAGCTGACCAATCACGTCGCTTACGGCCCACGTTGCCAGGAGCAACAACCAAGCGCAACCCTCGCTGACTGTGAGCTACGGGACAGGCTGGCGCAGTTTCAAAAACCAGATTCTGAAATAATGAATAACATTGGAAAGCAGCTGGCAAGATCTCCCAAATTCTGCGATCATTCAGCACGCTGGTCTTTCATATTTTAATTAAATTGCTCAGTGGCGTCTAAAACCGCCGGTTTCCCTGCTCCAGGTCCTGTTAAAAGACTCCGACGCCACTGGCGGCCATTATTTTCACCTACTCTCACTTATCGCGCCTTGCTAGGCGGCTTCATTCGCGATCATCAAAATCTTGCAGCTGAAGGTCCGTCGTGGCCGCCGGCGCTGACCGCGGGGACCAATCAGCGCTCCTGCAGGCTGAAGCCGCGGCCGCCGCGGCTGCCGCATCCCCCGTGGGACCACGACCATGTTTTTAAGCGCGTTAAGAGGAAGGTGTATTGCATAATACACTGCGCACTTGAATCGGAGAGTATTTCGCATGAAAAAGCAGATGATGACGCCGAACACTTTCACCCGGGACAGGTGGTGACAGACGGGGGCTTCGTCCAATCGGCCGCCACTTTTCGAAGCAGTTAGCGGCTGATTTGCTACACGGACGCATCTGCTTACCGAATTTTCTTGGTCATTTCGGTCTAATTTTGTCAAATGCGAACGCAGTAAAGTTTGCCGTAAAATCAGCAAATTAACATTTTGGCCGTTTAATCATTGTGATAAAAATTCCACTTAGACTATATTCATTCTAATTTTTTTTTTTTTTAGCCCTTCTAATTATCTCAGGAAGAACAGCGTTTTCAAGATTAGCAAATTCACCTTTTTTTTTGGAGGGCGGGGGCGTTTTTTGTTTTTTTTTGGCACAGACTCATTACTTTAATTTTTTCAGCAGCAATTTAAAGTTAAATTATTTATTTTTCTTCCCCTGTGGACTGCTTTTTGGCTGCAGTTTTTTCTTCTTCTTCTCTTTTTTTATCTTTATCTGAAAGGCACTGAATTACCTTAGTTTGACAAACCGCACGGATGTAACCGCCTCGGCTCGGCTTAAATGAAAATGGTCTCGGCATTGCAAGAAAAAAAAAAATCCTTATTGAAACCGCTTTGACTGTTTATGGTTCAGGGCCCCTGCAGGAGCCCCGGATGACGGATGAGCGGCGACGCGCTCAATCGGACTCAGAACATGACAGACTTTCATTCCGCGCCGGGAAGAACGAGCCGCTGACGGAGGCCAGACCGCGACTTTGTGCCGTCATGAATGATTGAAGGAGCCGCCGCGGCGGGCCGGAGATTCCGGGGACCCCGGCCGTTTGACGCCCGCCGCCCGCTGCCCGCCACCGCCGCCGAACCGATCGAAGCCGTTCCGCATTATCGCCGCATAAAGAACAAGGCAAACAAAGCCTATAGGCGAAGCTTCAAAGCCGAGTCCACACAATGAATAATAGAGGAGAACTAAACAGGCCGCCTCTGATTAACATTCCCTGCAGTCACCTTCAAAAAAAAAAAAAAAAAAAAAAAAAAATACATTTGCTTTACGGCGAGTGGCAGCGCTCAGCGGGGAGATGGATTTCTCTGTTCTCGCGTCTGAATATTTTAATGTGTCATCAAAGTGGCAGCTCATTTCTGGCAAAGCGAGGCACTGAGCCCGAGCCAAACACTGGAACAAGGAGTCCGTCTGAGGGATAATATTAGCATACCGCCGCCGCCGCCGCCGCCACCGCCGCCGCCGCGGCGCTTTGACACAATTCAGACAAGACTTTATTGACTCTGAGGCTGAACGCGGCAAGCGATTGCGGACCTTTGAGCCGCCGGCATGAAATAGAAATTGCAGCTCTGTAGATGCACGAAGAGTGTGTGTGTGTGTGTGCACGCGCGCGCGCGTGTGTGTGTGTCAGGTCCCCCCCAAATCCCCTTTAAACAAACCTTCGCCTCGCGCTTCAACCTGCTCGTGAAAAAGTGCAAACTCACAGGATGTTCAGAAGGGGCAGTCACGTGACTTACAAAAAAAAAATAAAAAATAAAAAAGGACAGTTTGACATTCGGGAAATGAGAAGATCAATGGTCATTTCATCTCCCCCGGCCGAGCGTTTCAATTACAGCTTGGCGCAAAACCGGAACCTGAAGGGGGTAGGGGGGGACCAATCAGCGGCGCCGAAAGCGGAAAACACACACACACTCTCTTGTGTTGTCTCAGCACGTCAAATTTCAAAATGTGTGGTTCCAGCAGCGGCTCGCAGTTCTTTCTCGAATGTGGCAAAGCAAAAGAAAAGAAAAAAAAAATGGAATAAAGTGAGTCATCTGGTTCATGGCGAGACGCTGAGGTAGAGCTCCTCTTGTCTTTAAAAGCGGCAGCACGCCGTGTTCCCGGCCGGTTCCGGTTCTGTCTGGTTTTGTTCTGCGGCTCGTCGTCAGCCGTTGGCGGTGCGCGCCACGGAACACCGCAGCACCCCTGCAATAAATTACCGTTTGGGAGAGGCGCCGTAATAAATTCCCCGATTGGATTATATTGAAAGGTGTCCCTAATATTTTGGTCGTCCCATTCGAATACGTCCACGCCTCTCTCAAGCAGATTCGATAAGAACCCCTGAAGGGAGGGTTTATTATCATGGTTTACAGTGAGCAGCATTGCAGCGCCTCAAAAGCGAAGCCAAAAGACCTCCGTCGCCCCCTGCTGGGTGACTGCGGTGATAAGGCGATAAGCCCCGCCTCCTGCGTGCTTGTGAACGGGATTAAGGCCAAACTGAAATGCCCAAGTACTCTTCATAAAAACAATTTATTTAATTCAAATTTGAGTTCTTTCAGGGTTTTTTTTTATTATCATGCTGATGTTTAAGGTTATTTTTTTTTTATTTTGGTGTTATAAAAATTAGGGGGCGTGGCTTCATGATTGGCAGCTGCTCTGGGTGAAATACCAGGAGTCGCCGGGGCGTTTGAGGACTCCTGTTTCCCATTTGCGCATCGGAAGGCCAGGAACACCCGACCTCTCACAGCCGCTGTCGTTTGGTTAAACTGTAAAATGTGTTTTGTTTTGGTTTTTTTTTTTTGTTTTTTTAAACAGTCCACGACATTTTTTCCCCTCACCAGGAGGAAGCGGAGGCGCGCTAGCATGTCGCACGACACGCCGGCACGCGGAACGCCACATGTTTGAACTCTATGAAAGACGGACTGGAGCGGAGGGGGGACATTCCACGCACGGACGGCCTCCACCGCTTAACCACTACTTTTTTAAAAAACTTGTCTAACACTCTAAAGGAACGTTTTGGCGACCGCAGCAGCGGCAGGCGGGCAGGCGGGACGCCGCCGAGCCTCACCTGCGATTAATCGCCTCCACCAGAGGCCCTCTCGGCTCCTTTAAACCGCCCGCTAGATAAACAAGACTTGCACTTTGCCGCCGACGCCTGCGTGACTCATCCTCCCTTCTGATCCGAGCGCTTCGGCAACGCTGCGGCGAGAACCGGGGCCCGCGACCGATGTCACGGCGCCGGCGCCTCTCACAACCACGAGAGAGAGAGAGAGAGAGGAAAGGCACGTCTGAGTGGGCTTGCGCGCTAAACGTTGATCAAGCCAGTCGAGTGTGCGAGTCATTTCCTGCTGCGGGTCGCCGGTGGAACGAAACCGTCAGTCGTCGCCGCCCCCGCCAGCCGCGCACCTGTCGCGGGAGACGGCAGGCACGTAACAATGGCGCGGAGGAGGAGCGAGCCGCCGGCTCGGCCAATCATGCTGCGGGCCAGGACATCTGATCTGGCGGCAGCCGACAGCTGCATGCCGGTTGTTGTTTTTTTTGTTTTTTTTGGTGGGGGGAGGTGGGGACGCAGCCACGCCCTCAGGTCTCCCCACGGATGCAGAGGAATTCGCCAGAGGAGGCCGAGCATCTAGAAAAGGCTTACTGGAGCGCGAGGAAGAAAAGAGGAATTTTGACCTCCGGAAGAGATTTTTTCTCAACAGCTGAAAAAGAAAATTGAAATAAATTTTTTAAAAAAAAGCGGTCAGTTGCTTTTGCAGAGCGGCTTGTAGCGGAGAGCCGGGCAGACCGCAGGCGTTTGTTTGCACTCGAGCAGCCTCCCCCGGGTGGGGGCGAGCGAGCGAGCGAGCGAGCGAGAGGCGAGATTAATGGAAAACAAAATGGAAATATGAGCTGACAGAAAACAGAATCAGTGACTGATTTTTTTTTTTCCTCTCCGCAGACAGACTGATGGGATAAACAACTTTATTTCTGGCCCTGTTATCTGCGAGTGACGGCGTCCGAAACCGGTGACGCGTTGCCGCGACCCCGAACCTCTTCGCTTAGGCAGCTGGCCCGCGCGAGCGTCACCGATCAGCCATAACATTACGACCACCGCGTGTCCACCGTAGAATGTAACGCAACAGCCCTGCAATAAATTCTCCCATCGGGAGGAGTTTTATGTCGAATCTTTATGGCATCAGCCTGTGCTGACACGTCCGAGCGATTGTTATCGGGACTGTAATTTTGCCGCGCTTCGTTTTACGGCCGGCAGCCAGGCCGCGCTACGTTCAGGTACACAAAGATGCACGCCCATCATCCGCAGCATTCAAACCGCTGCATGTTTGCCAGAGTATAATCCAACGCCCCTGCAATAAACTTTATCTTGAATTGTTGCTGGATCTGCTTCAGAGAGGTGTCGCTGCATTGCAATGAACTGTACCGGGTTATACCGAGAGGCGTGCCTAATAATGTGGTCATTCCACTCGCTCAAATTGATCAGGGGCTGTTGCGTTATACTCTAAGGTAAACATGCGGCGGTCATAATGTCACGCTTGCTCGGCGTATGTGTCCCTGTAGACCTCCACGAGCCACATTTAAGACTTTCCTGACTCCAGTAAAACTGCCGATCTGGTGGTTTCATGCCGAGTTGCAATTTCCACCTCTGCCCGGAGTTCTAAATATGACTCATGCGGGGGAAGAATCTGAAGGGATTAACAAAAGGTGTTTTATCAGGTGACCTTGACCTTTTACCGCCGGAATAAAGTTCATCCTTCAGTCCGAGCGGACGTTCCCGGAAACGCCGATCATTAGTCACCGTTTTAAGCAATTTCCAGCCCGTGAGACCTTACTCGAGACTTGCCCGGGAATAATCAAACGCAGCTGGTGCCAGCAACACATCCCATATTTTCTCATTAACTCAAGTTCAATAAAAGGAGAAATCAAAACGCCGCGCGGCACCTTGGGAGACTGATGGGAGGAGAAGTTCCCCCGGCGGTCGGGACCCGGTGACGCCATGCATCTTCATTAAGCGCCGGGAGACGGGTGCTAATCTCCCACCCATCACGCCCGGCCGCGGACGCGTCGTCAGCAGGCGAGAGGATGAAAGCGGCGGATGATCCTCGGGAACAGGTGGCGCCGGAGGGAGTGGGCGGGGCCTGCGGTAACTTTCAGCTGGCTCAAGTTAAAAGGTGGAGAGAAGAAGGAAAAAAAAAAAAAAGTGCATCAGTTTTGCGGAATATTTCTGACCTTCGTGGGAAAAAGTGACGCGAGCAGGAAGTCCTGCAAGTTGAGAGAAAGACTTTTTGCCAAACACGATAAAATATGTTGCATATGAAGGCCGCGTTTACTGCGCTTCACACACACACATACACACACACGCGGGCGCGCGCACACAAATATTAAAAAGACGCAAAGAGTCAATCATTTCACATTTAATGCCCTGGGCTTTATTGTCTTATTTTAGTGAGAGTTCTTTCACATTTTTTTAGTCTTTTCAGCCTCCAGGTGGGACAAGTAAACCTCAAGGATACATCCTGCCATTGGACTGGGCATTCAGATTCTGACAAAGACGAGAAGCACTACTAAGTAATGCTGCCTTTGTGCCTAACTCTTCACAGAAGAGAGAACATTAAATTCCCCAAAGGAAGGCACCCAATACTTGTGGTTTTTGGCCTTGCAGCCGTCTGGAGATTCTTTTTTCAAAGAAAAAAAATAAAAAAAAAATTAAAAGAAAATAAAGAAAAAAAAAGGGGAAGCGAGAGGAGAAAACTGCATTTTTCTCATGACCCCCTCGCTCCCCTCATTAGCATTTTTTTTTTCTTATTAAAAACTGGAATGATGAAACACGTACAGCGATTACTGCCCATTCACCTCCCTTATCACCTATGCATGAACAAGTAACAAATGAACAAAAGAATGAAGTCTTTCAGTAAACGAAAAGCTTACAATCAAGTTTACCACAAGGAAAACAAAAAAAAAAAATACAAAAATAACTGAATTTTTGTTTTACAAAAATGTTTTGTGGGATAAAACAAATACAAAGGGGGCGTCCGCTTGCATGAAAATGAAGGACGGCCCCCTTTTTTAAAAACAAACGATACAAAAGCAGCATTGATATTTATCAAAACCATGAAAAAAAAAAAATCACAAAAAAATAGTGCTTTAATCAGAAGCAGCAAAGGCTTCTGGGAAGAGACTTCATCCCTGTTTTGTTACTTGTGTTTGGGACAATGTTTAATGGAAGCTCCCAGGCGGAGGAGCGCCTCTCTCGAAGGGAACCGCAGTCGCCCGCCAGCACGCCGCCATCATCGCCGCCGCCGCCTCCTCCTGGTTCTCCTGGTCTGTATGCATGTCACCACTGATTTTCACATGATCCACAGAGAGAAGCACAGGGACCCAAAAGAAATGTAAAGGGCGGGTGGGTAGGGGGGGAGGGGGACCTGCTTTGTGTTCACAATATACAAAAATACCCAGGAGTCTGTAGCTACCTAACATTTACAACAGCACAGGAACCAACAAAGGTACAGTGTACAAATAAAAAAAAAATTAAAAAAAAAACGAAAACAAAAAAACAAACCCAAAAACAAAAAAAACAAACAAAAAAAAAACTGTAAACACAGCACAATAAATAGATAAAAACAGCAGGCTCCGCACCATGCACATGTGATAAAACTCTTCTCTATACAACTCCCACATCTCTCACACTCGCCACAAGTTACTTGGCTTACTTTTTTTTTTTTTCCTTTGACTCCCAAGTGCAAAACATCACAAATGGACAGTTCTGTATTCAAGTAATATATACAAGGGGGATATTACAAATATGTAGTTACTGTACAGATAGTAATTTTGCCATATTCATAATTTACAGGTGTCAATCTTTTACTTTGAACAGTAACAAAAAAAAAAAAAAAAGTTTATAAAGTATGAGAGATGAGAATTGCAAGCCGTCGTCCGCAGCCACGTCCGTCAGTCTGCATCAGAGTCCTGCTGTCCCTTTTGCGTTCCCGATGCTACGATGCTCAGCACCTGCGGTGCCCGCGGCGCCGCTACGTCACCTCCATGGCCACTGTGTTGTCTGCTATACTGTTCAGTGCTGGCTTGTCTTCGTCGTGATTATCCCTGTGGGAGACAGCGGAGACGGACAGGGCTGAGTTATCCGGCCGCTGACATGGCGGGGTCGCGCCGCCGCGCCTCGCAGGCCGCCTTAAGTGGATTCTGGGTTTTGATGGCTGCGTCATCGCTGGCTCAGCAATGCCGGGTTGGCAATTTTAGGAAGGTGTTTGCCAGTTTGGGCTCAATACTTAAACCGGGGGATTTCATCTGTTACTGCAGAGGCTTTAGTCTTGCTCATCAGGAGGCACACGACAAAATAACCACTCCTGCCACATGGGAAGCGTTAATTATACTACACGTTTCAAATCCACCGATTCCAGAAGAGGAACAAACGAGCGGAATTTCAGAAAACATGAATCTATCGGTGACTTGGTTTGACGCCAACATTATTTGCATCATGCATTAAAGAGGGTGGTTTTTGGAAAAAAGCACGACTGGCTACTAAACAGACAGACAATAGGACGCAACCGGTATATAATACAACCCCTGAGCGTCTCAAAATGACCCAGCGTTCGTACATGATGGTGCTTTTGTACAGGAGGGGGGGAATGAAAAGGTACAAATGCGATAATTATCGAATATCTGGCAAATGTAAAAGGCAAACGAAGCCTGCTCTTCTGTCCGGATTTACGGGAGCATGTCGAGCAGCAGTGTTCAAAGTCAACTGCAAAAACAGGTTTCAACAAGTTAGACTCAAGACCTTTTTAAGAGCTGAAGGAAAATCTCAGAACTACTTTGAGTGGAAGCAGGTGCTGTCGTTTTCCTGGATCTTATGTAACCAATGTCTTCACAACAGCATTTTTTAATGCGGTGAAGGGCAGCAACGGCTTCATAATCCCATTCATTTATGATACCTGTTGAGAATGACATCAAATTCTTGGATTTCACACATCCACAGCAGATACTGGCCCTGGCAGGGGAGGGGGGGGGGGGCCTCACCTTGAGCTCATGTCCATGGATGATGCTCCAGAGACTTTGGGCATCTGCATGTTGGTGGCGGCGGACAGCTTTAAGGCAGAGGGTGGCACGTTTCCGAGGGTCCGGGGGATGTGGCGTCCGGCCAGGCTGGCGGCTGACGGCACACTCAGACAGATGTTGTTCCCGATGAGGACCTGAGTGGTGGCGGGGGAGGCGTTGTTGGCGGCGCTGCATCCTAGGAGCCCCAGGGCCGCTGCTGCATGGGCGCTGGGCGTCGAGGGCAGGGAGGTGGGGACGGCGTTGGCCGGGGCGGGCGAGGGCGTGGCCGAGTTGGACGAGGGCTGGAGGAAGTTGGGGGCTGTGGAGGTGGTAGTGTGCGTCGTCTGGTTGGTCTGGTGAAGGGGCGCGGCGGTGCTGGAGAGATGCAAGCCTTTGAACACACCTGGTCGACACAAACAAACTCCCGTTAGTGCAAACGAAGACAAGGCAAACGGCATCACGCGTTCCATTTGACCAAGAGCATTTTATTTGGCTACATTTTTTCGTTTACTGGTGATACGATATTCAAACGGGTCCGCGAGAGGCAATCCAGAGCAATCCACCATGACAGTTCTGCAATAGGTCATCAGAGAGATGTTGATGCAACTCTACAGTCATTGTTGAGTGATGCTGATTGTGATGTTGTAATAGGATGCATTATATTGCAGGGTTTGTTTTTTTTTGTTTTTTTTTTAATTGTTTCTCCCCTCCAATGACACACACAAGGAGGGCGAAGTGCAGTCACGTGACGACTCCTGCTCGAGTCTGTGAAATTTCGTGCTCAACTATTGTAAAATATTAACCAGAGCATAGACCACTTCCTCCTCCGCTGTCCCTTCAGCAGCAGCAGCATCACATGGCCTAACATCCTGTGTTGTTCAGAGCAGCTGACCCTTTGTTGGCCGGTGAATGTTTTAATGGCAGAAGAAGGAAAAGGGGAAAAAAAAAAAATCACAAGCTTGGAATTTCATTGTGACAACCAAACAGATTTGGCTTCCCTCTTCCAGAGGTTATGCCCCTTACTATGAGCATGTATTTCTAGTAACTTGCGTG
This sequence comes from Dactylopterus volitans, assembly GCA_901007715.1. Lineage (NCBI taxonomy): Eukaryota > Metazoa > Chordata > Actinopteri > Syngnathiformes > Dactylopteridae > Dactylopterus > Dactylopterus volitans. The sequence goes on from CAAKHG010033244.1 coordinate 15,374, forward strand.
CTAGCAGGAGGTTTTCCTGCTAACTTTTTGAGAACGTGGCATCCTTGTCAGACTACAAATCTTCATTTGCCCACTGAGGATCCTCGCAAAAACATTGCTCCCCTGATTTGGGGGGTCTAATTAGTGAAGTAAGTGAGTGAGACCCACCGGCACCGGCTAGGACCCCGTTGACTCCACTTGCCAGCACCAGCTCCTCTTTGGACTTGAAGGCCAGCAGCTGGTCAGTGGTGACGAGCGCCGAAGCAGCAAACTGGGCGCTGGCTTGGTCTAATGTCTTGGACACGAGTGCCTGGATGGAAACATGGGACAGAGAGGGGAAAAATGTTGGTCCGTGCCAGAGGTTTGACCGCTCATTTAAAACGTCTCAAACTGCTAAATCTCCTGCGCTCAGCACTCGCAGAGGCCAAACGGGAAGCGAGCCAGCGGCGTTAATGCCGCTCATGGGAACGAAGATGTGTCCCGTTTCCTGAGGATGGGTGAACTGCCCTTCAACTCTAAAATTGCTTCCATATTGAAAGAAGTCGGGCTCGTTTAGTTCAACCGAGGCTCCCCCTCCGTTTGGTCAGAACAGCACGCGCCCGAGGAACCGCGCAACATGACTTTGGCAGAGGAGAAGAAAGCAGCTAAACATCCTGACCAGGGCTAGGAAATCGACAAGTGCGAGATGAAAGTTGTGCTTCCTTCCTAGCGCAGTCCACCGCTCACAGACGTCATTATCATTGCACTTGGGCGCTGCGCGTCCATTCTCGCTGACCTGTGTCTTGACAGTTGTTGCAGCAGCGTTGTTGGCTTGCTGCTGCTGCTGCTGGCTCTGCTCCAGCTGCTGCTTCTGCATGAGGGCCAGCTGCTCCTGGTGCTGCTGGTACTGCTCGGCCGTGAACACTGAGAAAGGAAGAGACGTGCGGGGGTCAAAAACCAAAATTTTGGTGTTGCCATTTGCAGTGCTATGACACTAGGCTGAGAAAAAAAAATGTAGAATTAATAAGTTATTTTCTTTTAAATGCACTGAAGCTTCCGGTAACCGGGGAGGTAGAGAGGAAACCTGTCACGGGCAATTAACTTTGCCTTTAAATTAAGACTCAATCAAGATTCATAATGATTAAACAAAGAGAATTGCTAATCAACACGCTCCCAGGATGCTTGGCCATTGAAACACCGGCCGCCGACACGCTGATTTTCTGTGAGCGTACAAACGCGACGCCCTCGGGAGCGAGCAGACAACACATGCATCAGCTGCTGCAGGGTGCAGAGCACAGACGACACAAAACTTAAAATAGGAAGTTCAGCTCGAGTGCTCATCAAACACCCGAGACAACGCAAAAGCAGTTTGTACCCCGTTTTGAGAGTTAAGTGCACGACCGCGGAGAGCAGCGCATTTCTGCGTATGGTATCATCCTTACGTCACTTCGTAACAATGTCAAAGCGGCTGCCTGGAACAAACAAGGCGTCTAAAAAAGCCGAGAAATTCAAAAATAAACTCCGAATTCAGAGCAGGGCAATAACTGAACTACTACCATGAGTCAGGCAATGAGCTGTTTTGCGAATTCTGTCAGCAAACTGTTGGGAAAAAAAAAAAAAGAAGAACGCGAGCGACGACCACCATCCTCCTGCCCGGGCACCCGAATCTGGCTCAAAAAGTAGTTTGACAGCATCACCTCTTCAAACGATCGCTGCTGCTGCTGCTGCGAGCAGTCCAACGGATTCAAGACCAGAAGACCAGAATTTGCTCAGGACTTTGTGTGTGTGCGTGTGTGTGTGTAGGCTAGTCCATCATCCCCCTTTGATGAGGAGGAGTGCTGCCCCAAAATGACAGTGGAACGAGAGTAGCCTCCAGCAGACTCACCTGCCCCGAGCGTTTGACCAACATATGACATCGGCTTCCCTCCCCGAGTCGAGTTTGAGCGAATAACGAGACTCCACCAGACAGACGGACAAGCGACAGCCTCGCCCGGCTCAACACAAAGAGCCCGTCAATCAGGCTCTTCGACGGTAGATGGAACAGACAAAGGAGCGCGCAAGGACTAGCCTTAGTCAGCGACTAAAAAGAGTCTGAAATGGAACATTGTGTTTACCATCATGTATTTCAGACTGGAAGCACTCGGATACAAATCGTGCACTATTGTGACGTGTCGGTTAATTTATCCTCATTAGGTTTTATTCATTCACATTATTGAACACTTTCTGTTGATAGAATGAATGTAAAATAGAAAAAAAAAAAAACAGAATTCAGAAATTATGGAGAGGAAAAAATGAACTTAACAACAACAAAACAGCTCTGTATGAGGCGAAGTAGCGTAATGATGCAGAGAACCGGGATGGTGCGATGTCATACTGGTCAAGAGCAGAGCCGGAAGCAAACGGGGGGAAAATTAAAGTGGTGGAATTTCACTAAATCAACTATTTAACCGAATCCTCTGCACAGTAAGCCAATGAAGCCAAAATTGATTAAAAAAAACCCCGAACAAACTACAGCTTTCAGAGCGGAGCCTGCCGTTTCTCACATCTTTGCGTGATGAGAATGGCTAACTCATGTAACCATCTCAGCTTTTAAATTTATTAGAAAATCAAAACAGACCCAACTTTTTAAAAAAAAATAATAAAAAAAATACAACACCACGGCAGTTGTGCTAATCCATCAATTTCCTCTTTAAAAAGTTATTTTTCATTTTCCTCGCTTTATTTCAGTTATGTTATAATCCCACAGGGGAAATTAACTCTGAATTCGACCCATCTGTATAGTGAATAATCAGTCACCACCGAACGCTGCTATCAGATGTAACTATTCACTGACGGCCTGAATCGCATCGCTCCGAACACACTGACAAATTCTTCATGAATTCATTGCCCCCCCCCGCCCCCCACACACTGGGCCTCCTCTTGTCTGTGCAGACACTGCAGATTAGAGGCCACAAAGCAAATCACTGAAGACATAAACATTAAATCTACTAAACACCCTAAACTTGCTCGGACACAGATTAAAAAAAAAAAAAAAGAGTTTTGAGCGGGTCAGGATTCAGGGCAGGTCATATCTCAGGCAGATAGCCAGACTTTCCACTTTACAGACACCGGCGCACATTGGAGTCGGCCTCATGAATGTATGTATGCAAAACTAATGCTAATTGACTCGTTCAAGCCAAGGCAGCAGAAAGGAATTATAATGCGGAAAGCTGTGGCGTGAGAGTGGAGGGCTCCTGTGATTTATCAGCTGCATGGGGGCTTAGGTTGGAACACATCACTCTACCTTTGTTATACCTTTTCTTCCTCCTCGCCACTGAATATGCATGTGCACAAAGTCAATGAAACAACATAATTTTATGCATGAGGAGGTCTCTCTCGTCTCCATTCACACAATGGCGGTTCTCCAGTTTGTTTAATCTGACGGAGAGGATCCTCTAATGGTGAGAGGCACCGGCTCTGACGGGCAGCGCGGCTCGGCGGAAACTTACGCGGTGAACTCGTCTGTCTCCTGTTTATTTTACCTCTTCTAGGACTCACGGGTATCATGATAAACACGACGCGACAACAGAAAGCCGTCACCGCTCAAAAGATCCAGTGTCAGCACCGAGGCTGATGCATCCGCTTACGAGTTTATTTCTCAACAGGCAATCATGGACAATATTATTCATACCCTTCACCCACTTACAACTCAGTCCACACACATATGTCTCTCCTATGACAGGCCAAATGACTCTTACATTTTACTTATGAGACTTTTCATCCCTTGATTGTTCATCATCATGGATGTGAGAGCATTAGGTTACAGAGAAATAAGAAGCATTCTGGTGGTAGTTAAGATGCATCATAGCATATCACGCAGCGTCTCTCCCGCCAAGGACTGAGTCCTACTGAGCGGCACAGACGTTGAGTCAGTGTCTGGTTGAAAGTACTTTAGCACCTCTGATCTTTATTTCCACTGTTGCAGCTTATTTGTCTGAACGTTTTCCAAAGGGTTCCCTAACCTAACATCCTGCCAATAAGATGCGATTGGCGTTACACATACAGGACAGAGGGAACAGAAAAGCATACTGTGAATCAGACTGTGACTGGAAAGGTATCTAAATACCAGTTACAATGATTATACACCGAATTTTACTGGCCACTGAAAAGACACGACTGGTGAAAATGCCAAATATCGACGTGGCATTAATGCATTCAAGACTCATGTTTTGTGGCCAAATCTACACACGAGCAAATAACTGCAGGTTCCCAGAGGATGGGTGTGGAAGGCTGATAACAGCAGGTAAAAATAGAAATGAGGGCAAACTGTATTTCTGACTAAACTCAGACTGGATTTAGCAATTTCCTTAATTACAGCACAGAGCACAAAAAGAGCCAACAGGCTTTCCTATATTTACTCCACGAATTTACTGCAGGAATCACAAACCCTGCATAATGACATCTTGTAAACATGATAAAATATGTGCCCCTTGTGTGTCTTGGAAGCGTTTTCTCTCAACACAAAATGCAACACACCCACCGAATGTTCAGACCAATATTTAGCTCAACAAAATATAGTTTTACAATTTCTAACATGCAGAAGAAAACGCTGGCCGAGAAAACCACTAACTCACCATTGACGGGAGCAGGGGCTGGACCGCTGCGGCTCTGGGAGCTGGATCCTACAGACAGGGTCCGGGTGAGTCCTGACACTGTCCGATTAAAATTCCTATATCCTCTAAGAGACAAGTCTCCGGCACCCAGGGGGTGATTGGATAGCGTCCGTGGTCTGAAGTGCCTCCAGCGGCAAGATTTAATGTTCAAAAGAATCTGGCTGAGGTCCATGGGCGTGAGGGATGAGGACAGGGGCGATGAAGAGGAGGGAAGCTGGGAGGAGATGGTTGGGTCCGAGGTATTGGTTTCTGAGGTACTGACGTTGGAGTTGCGGAGCGGAGAGCTTGGAAGTGGTGAGGCGAGTGATTCGGGCTCAGGATCAGAGTCGAAGCTCTGACAGATGCTGTCCAGGTCTGTGTGCGCTCTGTCCATCAAGATCCTGAAACACAAGCAAAAAATCATTACAGATACATCCACAACGTTGAGCTTTAAAAAAACCCAAAACAAAACAAAACCCAGCTTGCTGTAGCCGTTAGTGGCACATTACGGATCTTCCTTTGCTTTTTAAGTGTGGCTATTGTTTGCATAACGTTCGTGTAATTACAACGTCCCAGTGGGCCTGTGCCAGAAATAGCTGAGTAGCGCTGCTAAAAAAATAGGCCACAGACATGTAATTTTGTCACTTAAGTAATGGAACAAAACAAATTTTTTTTATTGCCACGCCATAAGCTCATGGTACTGTTTATACCAGAAGAAAACTTTTTTTCTGTTTTACAGCCTGAAGCTGTGCCGTTTCTTGAATAGAAATGTCTTAATTAATCTTAATTTTAAACATGCATGCCCACTCAGGGGGTTAGACAGGAACGTGAATGAAGAAACACTGCAGTCCCGTCCTTGGAGATGCACCGATCCATGTTTTATTACACAGTTAGGTCCAAATCGCAGCGTGATGAAGACATTTTACACAGACAATAACCTTGGGCCAGCTGATACGGTTCATGGCAGACAGATAAAGAGCATTGCTAATCTCATGTGCATCTGTTTATTCAATCATCAGTGTAATTACGACAGGGATGTGAACATGTGGTGCCAAACTCAGTGGAAGATAAGTTTTCTGATTTGTCTACAGGCCGCAGCGGCAGGTGAACCCCAAGATGGGATTTTCATGTTCAAAATTTTACCAGCCAGCTTGATATTTACAACCGAATGTGCCGGCCAATAGATGGCTGGTAACCTGCCAAGGAGCTTCGCTGGTAAACAACCTCGGCAGCTACAGCCAACATTCGGCTGACTGTCCCCTGTTCAGTTTTAGAATTGGCTGCGTTCCTACACACGCTTCAATTATGTTTTTCTACTTCATTTTATCCTTCAAGGATATCTTGAATATGACACGCGTATTTTCTGATGGTGGTGGGCGGTGGTGGCTCTTTTACCACCTGTGAGGCAGAGTTTAACTGTCCTAGCGTAGTGTGTAGCAGATCAGACTGGTTATACTGGGCCGCTACTGGGCGAGAATGTGAGCGAGTCAGTATAGAGAAAGAGTATTGATCTCAGTCAAAGCTGCCTGAACAAATAAAGATTAGGGAGGTAGGAAATAGTAAATAGTAGCTTTGACAAACACTGTGCTGTTCCTTACATCTCAAATGTCAAGGTTTAAGAGCTTCACTAAATATGCTGTGCAGGGAGTTATCTAGTTTGTGATTTGCCAAAATTTAAAAAAAAAAAATTAGCTCGCGTACATTTCGAGGAATCCGAACATCAATTATCACGACTCAGCAAGTACGAGGAAACGTAAGACCCAGACTGAACTCACCTGCCCCCTCTGCCCACACGGCGTCTTGCCAAACCTATGCAGCGCCGCGGCATGTTCAGTGAGGTCAGACAGTAGCGGAAGCGGGGGTTGCCGAGCCCACCCTCCAATGGGCTTACCCAGGGCCAGCTGCCACTCTGGTCTGGGCGAGACTGAGGCGGAAAGAAAACCAGCGGAGGAACACATCAGATACTGAAACTGACAGTGGAAACACTTTTCTTATTGCATTGTTCCGTCTGGCAGAGCGGAGAAGGTGAACAGCCACAGCAGCCAGACTGGCCAGCCTGCTGTTGACGCTAAAAATAGAAGCACAAGAGTCACAGGAGGGCACTCACAGCGTAGTACTGACAGCCGGCCTTCCTTCTGAACGCATAGCAGCCATCTGGGTCATTCTCCTCTTCTGCCTCCGAGGAACCTGAATGAATCTATGGAGTGAAAAAAAAACAAAACAACCTGAGTTAATGAAGAGCGTAGTATCTGAGCTTTACCATTTGCTTTTCACCTGCTATTATTGCTATGCTACGAACCAAATGTGATTTTCAGAGTTGGGTGACTCCAGATAATTGAGGAATGATTGGGCACTTTTCATCCTCTATTTTTGTTTATCTTTTAATATTGGCAGCAACATCCCAATCGCACCGAACCGGCCAAAACAATAATTTACATTCATCTGAAAAACGATATTACCTGGGAGAAAGGTTCGTCGTCTGAGCTGGGAAAATCGTACTGGTTGAGGTCCTTGGGATTGAACACGGAGGGCCCTGAATATGGGGGTGCTGACAGAGGGGGGACCTTGGGCTTCTTTTCATATTTCCTTTTGATTCGCACGGCCTCTGTCTTGTCCGGCTGCGAGACAGGAAGGAAGAGAAGTGATGAAATGTTTATACTGCGTTATAAAAAAAAAAAAAATGCATTTTCAAGATGACAAACGTGCTCAGCTGTCTAGCCTCGGTGGTCGATGCGCAGGCAGAGTGTGTGCGCGCAGAAACAACAGTGAGGAAGAGAGGCATTGATATGCAGATGGCGGCACGTGCCAGATGCTGCCGCCTAGCCAGATGGCAGCCCTCCCCCTTTAATCCACGCTGCGCCACTGTTCACCCTAACTTCCCCAGTGGGACGACCCCTCCCTGACTGAACTGACTCCAACTCTACTAGGATTAGTTGGATCCCATTCAGCTGTTAAGACGCGGGGGGACAAAGCAAATAGAGACGCAGGGGTTCGACAGCGAGGAATCAAATCAATGGAAGAAATTAGGGCTGGTGATGACAGAGGAGGATGCAGCGCTTCATCAAAACGGAGCGTCTGTACAACAAAAAGAAAAAGTCAACCAGCTGGTGCAGGAGAGGGGGAGAGCAAAACAAGGGGGAAATATTTGCCTCCCTGCAGGCAAGGAGGAGGGCTGTTGGTCACTGGAGCTAATGAAGTTATAATGAGGAGGAGGAGGTGACATGGAGTTCACGACAGAGCTGTGTAATGAAGTGCTACATTATCAAAGCATATGGCGACACAGCTTTTCACGCAATGCTGTGGAGTCTGAAGGAGTCAGCACATGCGCCATGTGCCGTGCCTGTTAATGACATAACTTCGATTACCAGGCAGGAATATTGTTGACACACAACTGACTTTTGCTTAATTGAGGGCTTTGACACTTAATACCTGGATGCTGTTTACAATGATGCTTATTTTTAAGGGGGCAAACCCTTAATTTGAATGTTCAACATAAGGTCTATGCAGCCTCTCCTGGCAGTCTACATCAATATATGATTTCACTGCAGCAATGCAAAAAAAAAAGAGACATACTTTGCATTTATATGAGCAGACAGGCTTTGTGTTGTGAATGAGTATGGCCTTACTTTCTTGTAGTCCTTCATGTCCAAGTGCTCCTGGTGTCTGTACTGGTTAGTGTTTGACAGGGGAATGATGGGGATGGTGTAGACAGGCTTCACCAGAGCCCGCTGGGCCAGCGCCTCTGCCATCACCTCACTGCCAAAGTCTGGCATTGTGTTTCTGATAGACAAGAGATATAAAGGTGGAGGTTGAAGAGAAGAGTCCATGTGCATGAAGGATGAAATATTCTTTATGCCTTAATGGGAGTCAGATTATGGCAAAGAATAAAAACAACAGGCTTATTAAAGCTGTGTATAAAAAGCACAAAAACAATTTGAAGCTGAAAATTAATTTTGATGTCCATTTAAAACAATGATTAGGCTTAATTGAAAACACAACCAAAATATTGATAAATAAAAAAGCTTTAACTTGAGATAAATTCATCTGGTCTTACCTCGCACAAAAGATTAATTTTGCATGAACAATCGCTGAAAAGCATGCAACATAACGATGTTTTCACGACAATCCTGCGAATGCAATCCAATATTCGGCCACATGTGCCGAGACACCATGCAGCCACAGCCAACAGAATCTTAAATCTGGTTTAGGACCAATCCAACACACACATACTACTGACAGACTACAAACACCATGCTGCGCACCTGGGTCTCTCCAAACCGGCATGATATTATGAAGTAAGCCAGAGATGCTATCTACTATAGAGTGGTCCAATCTGGGAGTGAAAACTGGCGGTGATGCACAGCCAGGAACCAGGCAAGGATAACAAGAGGAAATTGAAATGTCACTACAAATCAAAAGCACTTCAAGGAGAAGAGTCCAATTTAAGCTCACACTGACAGCTACTTTCAGAGGAAATTCATTCCATTTGGGTGTCATGTTTCGATGGATCGCAAAGATTCCAGAGTTGGGGAGGGGGCCAACCACACAAAATTAGACAAGACAGTCCAGTATTCTAGGTGTAAGACTGGGACGCCGATTCCAGAAGCCACTGAAATGTCAAGGAGCTAATTTGCTCCAAACAATACGGGATAAACTCTAAATTGATAACGCGTGTAAAACACTAGACACAACTGTGCCCCCAATTAACACAAGCAGCAAAGCCTGACTTCACAGGAAATATGAATGGCCTACTTACAACTTGACAATAACACAAAGGCCTGACCTAACATGCAAGTCAGCCAAAAAATAAAAAATAAAAACCCACGTGAAGCTCCTTCCCTGCTCTCAGGGACTTAACATTCAATGTTTTAAAACCCCAAAACACTCCCAGAGACAGAATGAGGACAACAAAATATCATCCCTGAAGAATATCCGTTCGTGAGCGGCTAGCACCGCGGCAGACAATTAAAGCATGCACGAATCGTATTACCGCATCCTAAATCCCTCTGAAAAACGCTCCCCAGCAGCAGATAGTTGCCTAACAAGGTAGCTGAGAGTGTGCAGACAAGCATCGCGGCCACTGACAAACTGCTAGATGTGGACGGTGTCTGGGGCCCAATTTCCCACGCTGGTCTTTCTCACCGCTTCTCCACAATCTCCAGTGTCAGGTGCAGCAGCTCTCTCTTGCTCTTCTCCCTCCTCTTGATCATCTCCAGGATGGTGACGGCTCGGCTCAGGTCCCTGCGTAGCTTCAGCATCTTCTCATATGAGGCCTCGTCATTCTTTCGGTTCTGAAAAATGGGATGCTAATGATTCAGCCATGCTCCTCTTTTTATTCAAACTTTTCCAGACACAAAGTTTGTTTTTTTAAACGCTTTCAGACCTCCATCGCTACTGGCCAATTTGGTTCTGCAGCCACCGAAGGCACACAACCTAGAGTGAATATCTGAATAAACTCCATTTCCAATATGCAAGTCCTGAATTTAGGTGGAACATGCAAGAGGGATACAGAGTACTTTGCTAATATAAAATAACACAAATTGTAGAGGAACTCTTGTCCTTTTTTTGGCTTTTAATTGCCCCACCGTCCTGGCTGTAGACACCCACCTTCCTCGTCTGCATTTTCTCTGTCCGTCTGCGAAAGGCCACGTAGGGGTCGCTGGTGCTGGAGCCATCCCTCTTCTCCTGCTTGACGTTCGGGATGAGCGCGCCACCCTTGCAGATTTTCCTCTTGCGACTCCAGTAGTCAAACACTTCCTTGATCAGCTCGTCGTCCTCCTTCAGCAGCAGCTTGGCCTCCTGGAGACTTACAAACTGCAATGCAACACGGGTTGACCACGTCAGTGCAATGAAAAAACAACAACAGAGAACCGTGCCATCACAGCAGTTATCCCACTTTCAAACTGCTTAAACAGAGCACGGGCTATGATTTCTTTCAGTACAAGTGAAGCACAACTTGCTATAACTCAAGTTGGCTCATTTAGTCTTTGTAAATACTGCAGGAATCGGTGCTTCCCCCACGACGCATACGGCGACAAATACCTGCTGTCCGCTGCCTTTCTCCAGACGGTCTATCATTTCTTCAAACTGCAGGGCGGTAATTTCCATTTTCTTTTTCAGCTTATTCACAAACGTCTCATCCCCTGAATCTAGGTCGTAGTCTGGCTGCTCTGTATCCAAACTGAAAGCTGTGAGGTGGAAAAGAGTTGGTTACTGGAGAAGCTGACAGCCTGCATTAATTCAGCAAGAACAGGAACATCCTTCGCTAAATGTAAGGCCCATGCAAGCACTACTACAGTAGGTGGCACTGTCAAGGCATGACAAGAAATCACTGCATGTTACAGCATTTTTAACATTTACTCCGGTAACTTGTATAACACTTGTGCATTTCAAATTCAAATCTGATCTACAAAACTGACATATAATCATATTCAATGATCACTGTCTTTCAGGCACAGTCAATGACACGGGCTGTGGAGCATGAAGTGCTGAGACTTTGATCTTCACACAACTACAGCAAAACCCCATCCAAAAAAAATAAATAACACGTTATTGTGACAACACTGCACTTGGATTTGGCTCTGTGTTTTCACTGACTGAAAAAAGAAGTGTTTTGGGTTAGACTCCAGCATCAAGGCTTGGAACGCAACCAGGCGCTTGCCTGTGGCTTTGGACTTTGGCCCTACTAGTTGGCCTGGCAAGAATCTGCAGCCAAGGGCAAGATTCTCTAGACAATAACCTATTAGTCTGGTCAAGTGTTGTAATTTGCGGTCAATCAGCCACTGCAACCAGTGGATGACAGAAAACTATGTTTACTAGTCTGCCATCACAATCAATGCAATAATGTATCAAAAACAATAGATGTGGTGATAATTTCAAACAATATTGGTGGTTTACATGCTGCTGATGCAAAGTCCAATTTCAGGTCATCACTGAAAATGTATTTTCCATTCACACAAGGAACCCACTGGTGTGGTTAATTACCTATGGATGGCACAACTAGGGATGGGCAATTGAAAAAAAATGTTTTTTTTATAAATGGGAAAAAATCAACAAACAATTATTTATTCATATACATTAAAAATGTCTATAGCAGTAATACTAAAAAAAAACATTGATTTTCCTCAACGACAAAAGAAATAACAGCCAACGACCTCTTCACGAATTCAAAAGACATTACTGCCCTTGTCTGAAACATCCTTGAGCCTCTTTTAGACACAAAATAATGTTACTCAAAAATAAGGATTACTGAGGGCTGAAAGTTTTTGGGTTTTTTTAACCCAAATTTGACTTCAATGAATCCGAATGGCAAATAGGAGGGTGACTCACACAAGGGTGGTGACCCTGGAATGACTCCAGTGTCCCCGTGAGGAAGATGAGCATGTCAACACGCCCTCACCGCCGGGTGACCATTAATTCAGCCGTTGAAAACAGCCATTCTGATTGGACCCAAGTTGCTTCGTGTTTATTTTCAATTTCTCATGCAGCTGAGTGTTCAGGTCTTTCTGTTGCCTAAACATAGTTGCCCCCCCCCCACACCCGGTGCTGCGCTGGAGTGAAATTCTTTGTATCGCTTCAACACACTAAACAACATGACCTCGTCAATAGGAAGGTTAAATCAAACTCATTCCACGCCATCAAAAAAAAAAATCTTAACAGTTATCAATCAATCAATCAATCATGCCCATCCCTGTTGCCTACACTGGTGAGTTATTATTCGGACATGAAAATTCTGTAGAATGTCTTGGCTAATTAGGTGACATTAGGATGTGCCTAATTAGTGGGGGAACTAGTTAACCCATCCTAGCTAATGACAGCTAGCAGCTCCTTTAAAACCTCAACACTAATCACTCAATCAGCAGTCCTGAACCCCTCTGAAACCATCAGATACACCTGGTGAATCCAAGCGACAACAACGTCGCCACATGCTCACACGCCACTAATGCAGCTAAGAGGATAATCCCGTTGCAAACGGCCTGCTACTCACGCTGTATGTGAATAAGCTGCTTTGGCATTTTGAACTCCCCGGGGTAGAGGGACTCGTAGTGCGTGATGTTGCACTCTGCCTCGGGGACGGGGATAACCATGTTGTCCCGCTTCTCGCCGTATACCTGCTGCGCTGAGATGGCCCGCTGGAGATGGTGCTCCTGCAAGAGAGAGGGGAAACAGCTGTTCAGAAAAGACTGTAATATAGACCCTGTTGTCAGGGTTATTTTTTGGGTGAATACTTGACTTTTAATATACATGCTTACACTGAGAAGGCACGGTGAATATCAAGGCAAACAGTGAGGAAAATATTTATTTTCATGTACCATACTTGTATGCAGAAATTACACGGACGACTAATTCGGATGGTGATAAGATTCTTTTTTTTTTCCCTGTTATAATATGTAGAGGAAAAGTCTATTTCAGATCAGACCAACGGTAACAAACCCACCGGCCACTCCAGATAACTTTTCAGTCCATGATTTAACTATAGTATACTTGTGGGTTTGATATGTGGTTTCTGGCACAGGGTCTTGGGCTCATTCACTGCCTGCTTCAGCAAAAACGCAGGGAAATGGCAACTTACATTGGGAGGCATTCCACTCACACATTCTCATATACCTGTTTACTTTATAAACCTAAGACACAAAAGTGTCAAACATTGTTAAGTAGTCAACCTAAAAGCATATATTGGGAATCATAAAGTGCTCATGTGAATCATGAGTGCGTAGCATGATGGTATGGTAAGTATTTCAGAACAGCACCTGGCTCCCAGTAAAATATGCTGAAAAATACTTTCCCCATTTCTTTTGCCAACTATGTTTCCAAATACTTTTTGGCATTTCTTCATTCTGATCTCAAACATTATCTCAAAAAAAATTCCTTAAGGCTATTTGAGAAGGGTAGGGTCACTGTTGTCTATGCTAAATAGTTATTGGAAGCACCATGTCATATCCGGGCAATGAAAAGGGCTTTCAACATTTACTATCCGTTTACTATGTACAGAGGTCAGTTTCACTTGGCCAAGGTGTTATTTTGCGCTTCACTATGTTAGTCAAAAGGTCACTTCGCATGTTCACAAAAAAATGCACGAGATCATGCATGAAATGCATGTATGTTTTTCCAGCAGCCAATCTGCGGCTATTAATAACTTGGCAACACAAGCAAGGACGTTGGCAAATGAGTCAGCGTGACTCTTGAACTCAGCAAGCACAGAGTGTTTTCACATTACACAACCCAAAACAGAAGCAGAACAAAAACAAAACAACCAAGGCACTGTCCTTACGTTTGTTTGCATAACGAATGAAATACTTGATCAAACTGCATATTTCAGCCATCTTCTTCTG
>CAAKHG010033244.1:30023-40213 GCA_901007715.1 Dactylopterus volitans
AGTATCAGAGCTGTGAGCTGGTATGAAAGGACACAGCATGTGTCCACAGCAGAACCATCTGCCCCTGGGAAGCTCATCAACAAGCCCAGCATTGTATACTTTCTGTACAACCATTACTAAAAGAAACTAGCATATTGTGTCGACAGCATCAGTGTGACCCAACTTTTTGAGGGCTATGGGACTACCGTGAACATGTTCACCCCAGATGATTCGCAGCAGCCGATGTGTGGTTTCTCCATCAGCCACTGAGAACCGCGTTGTTGCTGGTCCTAAATTGGTTTGGGATATTACCGTACCACTAACAATTTGCAATTTATTCACAAATCACTACTCATTTCTCACCAAATTGCGCAAGCACTACAGCCTTAACAAAACTGGAATTTAGCCCGTACAGCGCCAAATTATAAACATTTTTGCACAGCCATGGTTTTTGCCCACAAATCCACCATCCATCTACAATTGGCCAAGCTTCCTGTGATGCAGACCAAAGATACCATGCCTTTGGCTGAAATTGAGGTATCAGCCTATCTGGGCATTTCTGAAGAATCAGCATCAGTAAAAATAAAGCCGATTCAATCCAGACCCTCTCTTTACCATTCTCGTTCCATCCCTGCATGCTAATGTAGCAACGCTGCTTTCTCAACAGCCCGCGGTACAAGACAAAAATAATTTGACTGATGCGCCCGTGACTGAGTTTAGGTGCTTAAATCTGCATTATGCATGGAACCGCTACACTCTGCTGCTACTCAACATTAGCATTCTCAGTGTTGGGAGTCACATGTTCCTCTAACTCCTTTTGGCAGGAACGCATAGGTAACTAATTTTTTTAAAATTCGGTGACACGTATAATTACTGAAACAAGCTCTCTACACGTTACTTTTGTATTGACAAATGCACGTATGGCTCCGCATACTCCACAGGCTATGATCTTGCGTCAACCGATATTGCCTTCTGTCATCACAATTAAAAAGATATGCATCAGTTCAGCTACAGAGCAAACGAGGGCTGGAAATACTGACGTTTTCCCACCTCAAGACCAAGGACAGACATGTAAGGGGGAGCTGCAACTTCATCCACATGAAGGAGTGCGGCTTCAGATCTGATGAAGCGCCAATACCCATCTACAAAGCTAATCGCTAAAGAGCCCAGGGCTAGCGCCGCTAACCGAGGAGGAGTCACTCCATGCAAACAGCCAAGGCTTGATGTTACGCCCAGAAGACCCAATCAACACAGCCTGTGGGCTCTGAAGAACTCTAAACACACAACTGCCAGATATGTAGTCAATAATCTTCACCGTTTCTATGGAACCTGCGTCTATTGTGTTGTGAAATTCACGTCACTCTGCAATCGGGGTACTGTATTGGTTTAATTGTTTTCGTGGCCTCTTCTGTGTCAAGTCATCTCCGTACATCACTGCACAAACAGCATCTGTGGTTGAGCTGGTGACAGTGATCATCCGCTGTGCTCTACACCGGCTAGTTTCACCTGTGAGTGCACTGGCGTCAACCGACTGGAGGGATGGGCAAACTTTCCTTCTCAAGAAAAAAAGAAAAAGAAAATGTTCACACAAAGAAAAGGTGGTTGAGAGAAAGAGAGGGTGATGGGAGATGACAGAGGAAGAACAGCAGCTATTGAACATAATGACGTGTCGAGCTAAAGAATGAAGGGCGGAGGACAGGTCTAATTTTACTAAATCTTTGTCATCGCGCTGACAGGAAGTTTAGGTGAGGACTCAGAACAAGAGAGAGGCGGTGACCACAGAGGAAGAGTGAGAAAGAGCTGAAGATGACAGAGAAATGCAGATAGAACATAATGTTAAAATGTCCAGAGACAAGAGGATTAGATGGAGAGATGATTACAGTGTTGGTGGTGCAATTATAAAAATAAGATCTGGTCATCAAGAAGTCGTAACCAAAAATAAGTCCTGAAAATTGAAGGTTGTCTTATATTCAGAGACGTAGGCACTGCCAAACTAAGGTGTTGCTTGATTTGAAGCAATAAATAGGCCAATCAAAACATTTCCACTAAGTGTTGTATATCATCACCTTTCATCACAGTGGCAACGGTGCAATGAAAGTGAAATTGCAAAACTACATACTATAACTGTGCATATTAAGAGAATTCAAGACAATATTTAAATGCAATTTGACAATTTGTAAATACAGTAAGTGGTTAAAGTAAGTCAATTGCTTGTGAGAGAACTAGCAAATAACTGCAACTAATTTTTCCATAACTTGCCCACCCCCGATCGTTCACATTCAGGTAGCAGCCTGTCATTTGAAACCAGCACCACCGTCGTCACAGGTCATGATAAATGCCATCGGCGGCAAGTAATATCAGCCGCTGCTAAGTTATGTTCCCTCTGATTTCTATCTCAATGGCTGGTGCCTGAACTGCCCCACAGATTGATTGTAAGGGAAGAAACTCAACCTTTAAAACTGCTGTACAACTGCGTGAGGACATGGTGGGTTTTTTGGGGGGATTTTTTTCTAAAGGATCTCAAGGTTAATAGAAGCTGCCTCATTCGCTTATATATTAACTACTTGTGATTACCCATACAGAACTTGCAGTATTTGGACCAAGTAGTTCTTGAAAAGTACAATTTGTGTTTCCAGTATTAAAAGTACCAAAATATCTAAGTAGCATCTGAATGAATATAATTATGACTTATCGCATAGCTCGTATTTACGAACTTGATCTGGACCAAGAGAACATTTTAATGTGTCATCCAGATTTAACAGCCTCTAAGCAGCCTGTCCACTTGTCTAAAAATGCGGACGGTCAAGTCATTTTTCATTTATATGGCGCCAAATCGCAAAGTGTTATCTCATGACACTTTCCAAGTGGAGCAGGTCAAGACCGTACTCTTTTAGTCGTGGTGTTCCATCCCCAGTTCAAAACAACTCCTGGCATTTCCCGCCATTTCCCATTTCAGCAGCTTTTGCAGAATAAGGACAATTTCCATTTGGGAGCACACTTCCAAGCTTCACCCACAGACTGCAAGCTAAAACTACTGAACACTCGGGTTGAAAGAGTTGTGTCTTGAGCTACAGACACTAATTGGAAGTGACACATTTTAATAACACTTCACACAACTTGCATATCTTCTGACTGTAGGAGGAAATCAGGGCACCCTGGGGAAACCAAACTAAGAACCCGTGCCAAAATGTTAAGTAACTCAACTTGTAAATGCAATGTGGGAAATGCAGCACGCAGTACCATTACTCAGCAGCAGCCTCTTAGTTATCACAGTGGTCTGATGACCAACGGAGGCTGGCAAACACAAGGACTGACCCCGGCTTCAAAGAGTCGTCTGCTGACGTGACCCGACCTTATGTAAACCCCACGAACCGACGCTTAACCAACAAAAGGCACGGTTTGCTCGCTCCCACAAAAATGGGCCTCGGTGCACCCTGCTGTCTGACACGCCGGTGAACCCTGAGCTTTGTGAGTTAAGGAACATGTGTTTGGAGTGTGTGTAAGGAACCAATTAAACTTGAGCCTGGCCCAGACGTGCCTTTGCACACTTCTGTAGGGGGATATCAACCTGGCAGATCGCAGCAGACTAACCTGAACCACTTCTGACTGTAAGGGATTCTGATCTTTGGCAGCTGTAGGGATTTCCCCTGCTGAGGATTTAAGCAAATGGGAATAAAAGGCTTCCCTGAATGGCACGGAGGAACTGGAGAGCTGGGTTATTTTGGAAACTCTTGCAGATTATTGTTGAACCCTTTGAAAAAAGATCAGCTGTCTGCGATTGTGAGGGGTTGCTGTTTTTAAATCCCCCTTTTCAGTCAATCGAAAAAAAAAAAAGCTGTGGGATTCATTCATTTAGCAACTGAAAGCTAATTGTGATATCCTACGAGTGAACTGTGCGATCGGCATGCATCTTTCGTTGATGACATCACTGCATAACATTTTGCTCTTGTGATATGAAGACGGACCAAGCATTGAAGGGGAGCACGGGGATCGTTGTGCAAGTGATCCTGTTCTAATTAATCTAGATAAACAAGAGCACATGTTTATTTTTGCTATATGATTAAGATTTTATGGGTATGAAACATTTGGGTATTATGAGCAATAACACCAAAAAAAGGGTATTTCTAATAACAATAGGCACACCTCAAAAGCCAAAAATGGTAGCGTTCTAATTATTTGAAGAGGGTTTATAAATATTATTCTACATACCAAATTAGTTTGGATTTACATGTTTACTCTGTTAACTTAGCAAAGGTTTCTGAAGAATGTATGACATTTTGTTAATTCTTTAAACAGTTGTGGGTAAATTTAAATACTTAAATCATTTATCGTGGTTAATTACCTGAAATAAACGTGTGCTAATTTCGATTCTCGTGTTTTGAAGCAGACACTCTAAGAGATGACATTTTTTTTATAAGCAGTAATATCAGTGAAGGTACTGGTGGACCAGTACCTCTCCCAGATTTGATACATTTGCCACTGTTGTGTCATTGTTGCTGCAAAAACCTTTTTTCACAAGTCGCTACGTGTCAACACAGTCGGCTGTCTTGATGCTAATCTTCGCAAGACATATGTACAATATATACCAATAAAAAACGAGGGATTAGCATATCAGGAGGGCTGAACAAGCAAACAACATAACTTTACCGTCAACGTCTAACAGACATGCAATAGACGCACGAGCCAAAATCCCTCGGGTAACAATGGAAGGTAACACTTCCGCAAATTAATACAGAACCTCCAACTGCCTTTTCTTTCCACACAAAAGTGTTCTGGAGCTGTAGATACTTCACAGTAGCAGTGCTGCTTTCTGTCATGGCCACAGATGCAGATAAAGGAGAGACAAATGAAAATCTATTTTTCACAGCACCACGCGTTCCTCCCATTAAATGTTCCCAAGAAAAATAGATGACTCCAATAAAAGTTGCCATGGAAACAAAAGTGTGGCCTCCAGCAGGTGTTTTCAGCTCATGCTGACTAGAGGAAGGCAAGTAAGTCTTGACGGCAGCAATCTGCTCAATGATTCAAGGCATACAACCCTTTCAAATCTAAAAAATAAATAAATAAATAAAATCCCCAAAAATACTGCAATACATGCCACGAAAAGACCGCTAAAAACAAGACTACAATTATATTCCTTTAAATCTGTTTAAACCCTGAAATGAGTCAAATGTTTTGCAGCACCTATAATTGTAAAGCGCGTCAACATCGCGTTTCATAAATTACTACAAGACACAAAAAATGTCACCATGCATCCAAGAAGGAAACCGAGTCGCATGTTGCTGGTTCGTATGAGCCGTGCGACTGTGACGTGGGCGTGTCGATTCAGTGAGTTTATATGCGCTGCAAAATCTAGGTTAGACGGGTAGTCTGAAAATGCATGTGCAAGTTCTATAGTAATCTGGTTACGGTTCCAGCAGCGGACTGGTAATAAGATAAGTTCTCTTATTTTCATCACATTGCTCACTGGTTTTTGCTTCATTAGTGGCAGCGTAGGCTGCACTCTCCTTTGTGACGGCAAAGACAGACAGCACAACAAGAGCGGAGCAAAGCTTTTCATCGCGGAACAAAATGTCAAAATGTCAGAATTTCAAGTTGTCTGAAGCTCGGTGGTGGAAATTCAGCAAAAAAAAAAAAATCTGGTTGATACATGACACGAATTTGAGGGAACTTATTTTTCTGATGCAACATACGCATTCACAAGGCAACTTATTACTTTTCATGTACTCTATTGTACATGGTGAACCCTAGCATCTTTAATACTCAATCTGCAGGATATTACACAGTGCAAATGTAACCCTCTTTGTAATGGAGGACTGCGCTCCAACTGGCCACTGTCATAGCAACACACACAAACGCACACTTATTGCATCTATAAATCTGATGCTTCACATGAATTCTTAAAATCTAACACGTTGCATTAGTGCTTGGTGTTCCCAACGTTGCTACCTACTCATCGGTATCGCGTTATATGAAAAATTCATATCATTAAAAAAACAAACACCAGTACTCGGTATGAACTGGTATACCGCACAGCATTATGTGGCATCTACTGTAACAAACTGTTGTGAACCAGACCAGGTGACACCGTTCGACACTGTGTGCGACACAAGCGACTTGTTAACATGGAATCAGTTGGCCGCTTATGGCCAGCTTCACTGTATCAGACAATTATTTAATATTTGTGACATTTGACTGGTTTGAGGCCACGAGAGCAGCTGCAGACATACAAATGCACTGTTGTTGATTTTAAAAAGAGCCAAAAAAAACAAGGACTTGTTCCAGCACCAGGTGGATTCTTATCACCCAAGCCTACATCCCGCTTTGGACCTTCCAGATCCCAATGACATTTCCTCTACATGTGGACCATGTGGGCCAATATCATATACACTGTGCACAGGCATGAATTTTCACATATGGCTCGCCGGCAGAGTTGATGACAAAACTAAACCAAGGGGAGGTAGAAATGTGCTCAACCACGTCTGCCGCAGCTAAAGGGAGAGCTGTTCTGTTGACATTGGTGCAGGCAGCTGGTGAAAACATTGATACCAAAAATCGTGGCAGCATTCACGGCAGACAAGAACGCGTGAATGACCAATAGGCACGTCAAGCTATCGCTTATGCAAATGAAATATATCACGAGTTTAATACGAAGAGCTGAGTGAAAAAAAACCAAAAACAGTGATGGCAGATGGAGCGCAGATGCACCACTCTTCTTTATCCTGTAATTTTGTCTGAGGAGCACCGAGTCGAGAAAGTTTATTGGCAAAAATGTTACAACTTTATCACATATTGGCTAGATTTTAGCACATTTAAGGACGACATGCGCACCGATGTCTTGCACCAGAGAAGGTGCTTTGGACCATGCAGAAACAACCATCCTAACTCCCACAATACCGTGACTGAAGTGAATGCCGACATGCAGTTGGCAATCCAGCGCTTTGGCCCCTTCATAAGTATTTACGCGCTACACTCAAGAAAAACAAATTTACTGTGCCGTAAGCCATTGCAATCTGCGCTCAAAATACATTGTGATGCAAATTACAGGGCATAACACCTAGCCCCATTTTCCTCCTATTCATCAGCACAAGCACCTCATCAAGACCGGCGCACGCTATGCGTCCGCTTGTTCATCAACAACCGCTCTCACGGCAGCATGTGGTCACCCAGCTCAGCGTGGCTGCAATCCATTGTTGCCGGACAGGATGTGTGTCAGGGAGCTAAGCCATGAACAGCCTTGTAGTAAAACTGTCCTCTTTATCTCTTTTGTCACTCTGTTATGTAACGCCGCTATGTGTGTATGTGTACAGTAGGTGGGGGTGGGGGGGGGAGTGGCTGAGGGGTAGGATTCCCGCTGACTTTGCGGGTCGTCTCTTGTTTTCCTTGTGATTGTGTCTGCTGAGGCATCTAGGCGACACAGAGGGGTTCTCCCGCTGATGAGGTGACTGGGAGGAAGTCGGCCGAGCAGTCAAGACGGGGAAATGAGTGCCACTAAATGCAGCCGGCATTAATAATCCCTCGCCCACCTGCAATAACACCCAGCCGTCCACTGAAATTGACGGCGCATTCAACAACAACTCAGCTTTAACTTTGGTATGTAAAAGGCTAACAGTAACATTATAACTTAGAACGTTAACAGAGAACAGTGACTCTTTTAATAGATCACAAACTCACAAGTTTTACAAAAAATAAGACGTAACCAATCTAACAAACAGTGGTTCAATTGTGTTATGATCGTTTGGCTTTAAAACAATGTGTCTATTTGCTTATTATCTCATGAGGGCAATGTGCATAACATGTAGTAAAATAATGTGTAATACCACAAAAACAGAACTAAATCAGGCGGGTTTATTAAGTTTCACTGTATTATAATTATGGCAAAGCAATCCAGCATGCGAAAGAATGTTCCACCAACTCGACACTGTCCATTAGATGACCAGCATCGGCGGCACATACGTACATGCACCGAGTTAAATAAGGCCACGCAACACAGCAGCCTGACCAAAACAATGAAGCCCCTGACAACGAACCGGCGTAATAAGACATGTACTCTGAAACCCCACACAGGCGGGGGAAAAATAAAAAAACATCACTAATTTAAGAAACTTAATGTTTCTCGTCACGCTCCATTAATAAAAATGTGGCTGCAGCAAACTTAAAACCCCGTACGCGCGCACACACACACGCATCCAGGACGCGCGCGTAAACGGCGTAACGCTGCCTGCAAGTTTTACGTTTCCACCGCCGTGCCGAGCGTGTCATGGGGCGCAGTC
This sequence comes from Dactylopterus volitans, assembly GCA_901007715.1. NCBI lineage: Eukaryota > Metazoa > Chordata > Actinopteri > Syngnathiformes > Dactylopteridae > Dactylopterus > Dactylopterus volitans. The sequence goes on from CAAKHG010033244.1 coordinate 38,276, forward strand.
TTGCGTGCGTATTGATTTAACGGAGGGCAGGATCCGCAGGACCCCCTCCACCGCCGCCACCCTCACAAATCTGCCTTCGGTGCCAAAAAAGAAAAAAAAATGACGCCAAGCGCGGCACACATGGCGAAACCGGAGCTGTCAACACGCAGCGCCCAGTTGTCAAGAGCGGGCCGAGGCTCAGTGTCTCCCCCTGGCTCCCGGTCGCGCTCGGCGCACCGCGTCCGAGGCCTATCCCCGCCGCCACAGAGAAAGTCAACAAAATGGTGGAACCGATACAAGTCACGTGACTTCTTTGTGCGTTCCGACGACGGTTTTGGGCGAAACGGCCCGGCGCAACGCGGCTCGCGAATAAACCGCCGAACGTTGAGGCGCCGTCGACGCCGCCGGTGTTACGGCGGGGTCGTCAAATTCGGTATTCGGGGAGTCCCGTCGTGTGCACCGACGAGCAGGCATGGCGGCCATTTTGCACAAGCTTGCGCAGGCAGCATAGTGGTGCCGCCGAACACGAAAAACATTAATTAATCCACCACCACCCGGTCGGCCACTATAAAAAAAAAACATACCGATTCCTCTTCTTTTTCCATCCCGGTTGGCATCTGCGGAACTGCCCGGTTGATAGAAGCATATTCGTGCAGGTCGGGCAAATCCTCGCAGCGGAAGACGGGCAGGGGCTTACTAGCATCCAGCGCCCGTGCCCGAAACGACAATTTACTCATTTTTTATATGAAAAGATGCAGCATAAATCTATCCGATCTGCTAGGAATAACAGCAGGTCTGCCTCTAGTTCTCATGGATGAATCTGTAGCGGTCTCTTAGGAGTCAGCCGGTCGAGTGAAGGCAGCCTCGAGTCCCTAGCAGCGCGAGCAGAGCCGGGCGGGCCCGGGTCTCGGTCGCTCTCTGTCGGTCTCTCCTTCTCGCGTGCGCCGCTGTTCCTCCCCGGTTCAATACGCCATGGCCAACATGGCGGACATTACAAACTCATGTAGCTCTCCGCTCGCTCCGCACGGCCCAACCCCCTCGCTCCCGCGAACAGCCATTCCCACGCAGTTTCGCACGCGTGCGCGTTCGCGAGAGCCTTGAGGTGCGGAGCGCGGAAGGGGAGGAGGGCGCGCCGGCGGCGGAGGACAGACGCTGGGTGCTGATGAGGGGACGCGGGCTTCTCATGCTCGGGGAGGTTCGCGGGCCGGCGGCCGGGGCGACGTTATCTGGACCGCACGGCGGACGCGAGATTGTGCGACATCAATTCCTCACGTCCGTGCCTCTGCGTGCGTGCGTGCGTGCTGCCACACATTGCGCATGGCTTCCATTTCGGGTTATGGCGCCATGGACATTCATAAAGCGGCCATTAGTTTTAGTTACAACGTGATATTGTTTTAATCTGCACGGTGATGCAAAATTTACAAACAGACATAACAATTCTGCCCATTAAACTGGAATGGTTTGCAAACGTCGCCCCCCTGTGGTTCACACACCGACCGTCATCGCGCTAATGATCAAATCACACAGACATAAAAACAAAACTGGGAAAAAAAAGTGATAAACACTCACAATTTCGAATCCTAACTTCAAAATGCACTGCTGCCCTCTAGTTCTTCACTCATGAATACCAAATGTAATCCTCTAAACGCGTCTTCAGTGTTGACAGCGGTATTGATGCTGATGTGGCAGCGCATGCAAGACGCATACAAAACGGCACATTTTTGCATGGACTTGTGGGTTAATTATGTTTTAGTTGTTTTTTTTTTTCTCCACACAATTCCACCCGGGAGGGGCCCGGGGAGGGTACTCAAGCTGAAACAGGATTCCTACAGTACAGACAAAGTTAACACAGAAAAGTGAATTCAATCAGAAATGCATTCCAGCTAATTTATAGTCCCGATTACTGATGCATACATAATCCTGCAAAAAAACAAACGTGAGATACCCTTTTGTTGAAAA
>CAAKHG010033249.1:3693-23463 GCA_901007715.1 Dactylopterus volitans
AGCGTCTCCCAGCTGCTCCTCCGCAGCCTCGCTTGCCCCGACAGAGCCGAGCTACCAAGGCCGCTCTGCCCAGGGGTGTGTGTGTGTGTGTGTGTGTGTGTGTGTGTGTGTGTGTGTGTGTGTGTGTGTGTGTGTGTGTGTGTGTGTGTGTGTGTGTGTGTTTGGAGACGTGAGGCCGAACGCTCGCGCCGCAGAGCGCGCCGAAACCTGCGTCCATGTCCGATCGAGTCTGAGTTGGCTCGATAATTGGGATTAACATGGGATTATTCCATCAATGTGTGACACGTTTCATTAATTTGTGCTCGAGAAACCACGTTTCTGCCTCCGCAGAAGTCAATCTGTGTAGGTGTATTTAGGCAAATGCAAGTGCGAATTACTGCTACGTCGTTTCTGTTATGACGTGATCCGATCGGCCGCAACGCTTCTCTCAAACGGATGCGATCAAAATTTAGCATGAAACTCCTCCTGGAGAGAGAATTTGTTGCAGGACTTTTTTCATCACCGTCTATGGTGAACCCGCATAACGTTATGCTCGCGCGGTGTGTATCACAGACATATCAGCATCACTGGAACCCACAAGTGATGATGTAAAGCGCAGCAAAAACGTTAAATATTAACAATATGAACACTGAAAGTAAGTGGAACACTATACCAATCCTAAACAACACACAGGCCACTTACTGTAAACATGTATAAATACCTTAATGTATGCATATTAAGAAAATTGAAAATTTACTCAACTTCATATTTAGTTGGATTCAATTTTCTTTTTTCTTTTTTTGCTGTTTAATATTTTTTTTTCTGTTTCCTATCTCTTCAGACATCTTTCACGTTTTAGTGTAACAGAACATAACAAAACGCCGTTATGACCCCCCCAACACTAAATGAAGCCCCGTCGCTCGTTACTGGTATTTATCATCGCCATAAAAATCCTTGCCAGGGTGAGAACGTCACAAACAGCCATGCGCCCCTGCCTGCCCTTGCGCAGTTGCTCCGCGCCGACACGTGGTTGCCCCGGAGACGGGAGACGTACTTTGCAAAGTACAGGAAGAATAGCCGTCCCGACTCTGCTCGTTAAGAGGACACGGCCGCCAAGACGCAGGGAGACCAGCAAGCTAACGCGTCGTTAATCTTACAAATGAACCCCCGAGTCATTTTGTTTTTTTTTTGTTGCATAATTTCCTCGTCGGGTGAATTGCGACTCCTCAGACTCACAAGTCCACGGCGCGCGCGTTTATTCCCACGAAGCCACTCAAGTGAAGGCTTTATGGCTCACTTTCGATAAGGGCATCGGCATGGAAACGGAGCCCCCGCGTGAGAAGATTTACTTAGTTCTATTAGCTTATGAAAACGCAAGCGTTGGTTTGTGTATTTATTTATTGATTGCGAGACAGATAATAATAAGTACACACGCACGATGCTCACTCATTAATCCAAATCAGGCTAATTGTCCCAAGCACACACACACACACGCACACACACTGTAAAATTTAGAAAGAGAAAGAGAGAGGGGTGACTGTTTCTTCCCTATCAGATAATTGTTCAATTTGCCGCGTTATCGCAAATCTACTCTCCCTTATCGCCTCTCACACCAGCGGAGGCTTTGCTGCTCCTCAATTAGATTCATAAATTAGGGGAGGATACAGTACTCAGGGCCTCTCTCGTGCTCCCGAGGGAATCGCATTTTTTTCTCGTGCGGCCGCGATCCGATCACGCGTGATCACTTCAAGAAGCCCGGACTGAACCAGCCGCCCGGTTTAGCCTTCACGGGCGAGTCGGACCCGCTGAGGATCGTTCATGCACCCAAACGAGGCCTTCAAATTCCTCTGCAGCAGCGCGAGCGTCCGGATGGTGGCCGAGCTGCTGCGCGCAGGCGTGTCGCCATAGTTTGGCGGCTGTCGAGGGAGACGCCGGCTGCCTCCTGTCCTCCTCCACCGAACTTCATCCTCACTCCTTCGTCACACATGAGCACACACACTCAAAAGACTGCAGTGGTTACGTGTCAAAAAGAAACACACACACACACAAACCTCAGCAGCAGCAGACAGTCGGGCGTTTTCAGACCATCTTTGCGTTGTTCCCTTCCTGACAAGTCCAGGAGACGTGGGATTGGACAGAGTCGCCAGCGCTTGCGTGTTTGTTCCGTGTGTGAAAGGTGGTGTAACGCTGTCCTCTGGTCTCCTCCGGCAGGGCCCTGGTGTTCGTGGCTCACGGCGCCGGCGAGCACTGCGGGCCGTATGATCAGCTCGCCCGGAGCCTGAAGGAGCTGTCCCTGCTGGTGTTTGCCCACGACCACGGTGAGCGGCAGCAACACATCACCAGTGAATGAAAACTTTGGCTCGACTACAGAGGCGACAGAGCGGCGGCACACATCACAAGTTACCTCTAGGGAGGGGAAGGAAAGGCAAGAGAGGAAGGAAGGCAGCGGAGAAAAGGGAAGGAAAAGAAAAGGAATGGGAAGGTTGCCTCCAGGGAAGGAAAGTAAAGAAAAGGAAAGGAAAAGAAATTAAAGGAAAGGAAATGAAAGGAAAGGAGGTGGAAGAAAATAGAGCTAAAGGAAAGCTAAGGTAATATAAGGAACAAAAAGGAAAGGAAAGGAAAGGAAAGTTTGCCTCAGGGGAAGGGAAATGAAATGAAATGAAGGCAAGACAAGGGAAGGCGTGAGAAGGCAGGGAAAGGATGGGAGAGTAGGGAAGGAAAGGAAAAGTGACCTCAGAGAAACGGAAAAGAAAGGAAAGGTAAAGTTGCTGCAAGAGAAGGAAAGGAAAGGAAAGAAGGGAAACAAAATGGAATGAAAAGGCAAAGAAAGGAGACAAAAGGAAAAGAAATGAAAGGAAGGGAGGTGAAAGAAAATATAGCCGAAGGAAAGATAAGATAATATAAGGAACACAAAGGAAAGGAAAGGAAAGGAAAGGAAAGGAAAGGAAAAGGAAAGGAAAAGGAAAAGGAAAGGAAAGGAAAGGAAAGGAAAGGAAAGGAAAGGAAAGGAAAGGAAAAGTTTCCTCAAGGGAAGGGAAGGAGGAAAAAAAAAAGAAAGAAGAAAGGAAAGGAAAGGAAAGGAAAGGAAAGGAAAGGAAAGGAAAGGAAAGGAAAGGAAAGGAAAGGAAAGCAAAGGCAACTGAGCCCCTCACACATGAAACATGAGGCGAGCGCCTCCCTCCTCAAAGAGCTGCCACGTGATGTTGAACTGATGAAAGTTATTTCTGATATTCATGTTCGGGTGCAGGTGAACTGCAACGACGTGTCAGCCAAGAGCGACGCAGATGAGCTGCCTGCTAAATGAGCACGCGTCGCCGCGCGTGACGCACCAGGAGTCTTTTGCCAACATTGAGTCGTGCATGATTTTATTAAAAAAAAAAAAAAAAAAAAAAAAGCAAAGTCAAACTGCTGCTTCTGGATTCAAAGTTTCGCTATATAAGCGTAATTCCCCGCCTGACTCTGCCGCCGCGTCTTCTCTCCCCTCCCATATTGACGCTCCCTCCCGAGTTAGGCCTCACATGAGTAATCCTGAATATTAGATTCCAGGGTGACACGGTGACACTCGGGCAGCCTGTTGTGATTTGCAGCGACGGGGAACTCTGATCGGAGTTTAGGAAGTGGGCGTGGAAAATCGAGGATCCACGGCGTTGCAGTCAGGATCTTGATCTTTTTGAGCACAAAAGCAACGCCGGAGCTCATGTTCCTCTTTCTTCTGGTCGTGTAGCACCATTTTAAGATGTTCGCACCATTCCTCAGCATATCGAGCAGGCCGTATTGCAGGATCTTCTTCCCAAATGCGGGAATTTCGGTGTAGAACCCCGGGGCGAGGAAAGGCCGCTTGACCTTCAGCCCTGCTCCACTGGCTCGCGTGAGGATTGCGAGCTGCGCTTGGCTTTGAGGCGCCGGGACGCAAAGACGGAGAGATCAAGTCCGGACTGTCAACTTGGGGGCATCTCGGGGGGGGTGGAGCCTCGGGAAAGAGCGCAGAGAGAGAGGGCGGATGGCGGGGCTGCTCGCACACACACCAGCGGTTAGTTCACCTGCCTGGCAGTGGAATGTCGCGCCGCCAAACGGAAAATCCTGAACTGGAACGAGTCCCTGTAGTCACACACACACACACACACACACACTCATGCACACACACACACACACACACACACCGCCTAGAGCACCTCCTGATTGCGTTCAGCCGTCAGGTCTTTCACTTCTTGTTTCGGCGTCACATTTTCCTGTCTCCCGTGTGTGTTCCTCCTGTTTCGAACGCTAGTTTTGTTGTTTTTTTTTTGTTGTTGTTTTTTCTTTCCATTTCCCGCCCGCCTCCTCCAAACCCGTCAGCCTCCGAAACGCGTCGGTTAACGAAGCCAAGACTTAAAGGACAAGACGGCATTTGCATGCGTTTGGCGGAGCGCGCGGCGTCCCCGCGGGTCGGCTTCAGAGCGGTTTGAGAGTCAAACGAGGCGACGTCGATGCGGCTCTGAGGGAAGAGCGGTGGGGGGCGAAGGGGGCGCGAGGAGGGTTTGACGAGATTCGAATTGCCTCGCTTTGATTCCGGAAGACAGACGACATCAGGGCGAGACGAGGCTCCCGTTTGCGCGTTCACTCGTTTTTTTTTTTTTTCCCCGGCGATCCTCGAGTCGTGTTTGCCGTCGTCGGGGGCCGCTTGAAGCTCACGGCGTTTTCGGAGCGGCTCCCCCAAAAGACGTATTTTCTTTTTTTATTTAAATCAGAAAGGCTGTTTTTATCCGCTGTTTTGAGTTGATTTGAGATGCTTCATAGTCAAACACACCGTCATCCGCCATGGAACGCCCCTGCCAGCATCCCGCATCACATTGCGAAGGCTCCCGTGACAGCGATCCCGCATCTAAAGCGCCTTCAGGATTCACCAAAGCTCCAATTTGGTGCCGATACAATTAGAACTAATTCATCAGTCGACAGGAGAACAATTTAACGGACCAATTCAAGTGATTTATGGACATTTCAAATGCTCCCTGGCTTTATTTTCTCACATGCGAAAGCTGATTTATTCCCGGCTTTTTAATGTTAATTGAATGACTTATGGGTTTTTTTCCCTCTATTTTTCAGTTTTTTAGAAACTAAATGCCAAATTGATCCACTAGGATTCCTTGCCACCACCTTTGCAGACCACCGACACGGCCCGCGCCTCGCCTCATCTACTCCTCGCCTCATCTACTCCGGCAGTTTACTCCGATCAAGCATGACATCATGACCGCTGCATGTTTAACCAGCCCGGCAATAAAATTCTCCCTTCAGGAGTTTTATGTCGAATTTTGACTGAATCCGCCTGAGAGAGGTGTCAATGATTGTTACTGGGGCTGTAATGTGTGATGATATTGAGCTGCGCTGGGTTACACTGAGAGGTGTCCCTAATATTTTGTCATCCCAATGCATGTGGGTGGGATGTCCAAAATATTAGGGCCACTATGTTCTATGGTAAACATGCAGTGGTCGTCAGGTTATGCTGGGTCGGTGTATTTCTCTGGCCGATTCGTGTCCCTTCTTCTTTGCAATTGCTGCAGTTACGGTCTGTCACATGCATTTGAATTTCATGGCTCACTTCGCCTTCACGTTCCTCACGTTGGAAAGATGAGACGCTGATGAGTCGGCGCTGCTGACTCTGCCGTGTCTACATATTTATGACCGACACGCAACTGTATTATCTAGCAAGGTCGTGCCTGTTGAAAGGTCGTCTGCTGCTGTAGCCCTGCTGCTGTAGGTTGGAGGTCTTCAGGGATGCTCTGCAGACCTCGGTTGTAACGATGGTTCATTGAGTAGCTGCTGTCTTTCTATCAGCTGGAACCAGTCTGGTCATGTAACCTCTGACCTCTGACCTCTGGCATCAACAAGGCCTCTGAGCGTCACTGGGTATCTCCTTTTTGTGGGACCATCCTCTGTAAACCCTAGAGATGGCTGTGTGTGAGAACCCCAGTAGATCAGCAGCTGCTGAGACACTCAGACCAGCAACCAGGACACCTTCAGAGCCACTTAAACCACCTTTCTTCTCCACCCTGATGCTGGTTTGAACTTCAGCAGATCCACTCGACCACGTCTACACGCCCGAACGCATTGAGCTGCTGCCATGCGGTTGGCCGATGAGATACTCGCGGTTGAACAAGTGTACCCCAAAAAGTGGCCAGTCAGTGCGGATAATATTTGTAATATAACCGAAAAACTTTTAAAGGACTCATTAGAAATTAATCTGTCAGGACTGTGTGTGTGTGTGTGTGTGGGGGGGGGGGGGTGTGTCTGTGAGTGGTGATGAGAAGGTGTGTAGTCAGTGAGGTGTGAGGTAATCATCTGATGTGGACGTCAGTCTGAAGTTTGCGGCGCTCCGTCGCGATTGAACGTCGATTTCCACGCTGTGATAATTGACGCGCAGAGAGACCTGCGGGGCGAGGGCATCCTCACACACGCTGCGCCCACGCGTTTTGCGCGAGTGCACACACACACACACACACACACACACAAACAAACACACACACACATCTCTAAAATTACAGAACGAGAGCGCGGGAAGGTGTGCCACGCGCGTGCTTGCGAATGTCAGGGGCTCGTTATTGTTATCGGATCAACGGTTGCCATGGTAACCCCGCATCACCTCTCAGCCTCTGCTGCGGGGAGCTTGAGAGCACATGCACACGGCATGCGCGCATGTTCGTACGCTGGATGTTGGTCACATTTCACACACACACACAAGCACGCACAGACACACACTTTGCCTTTCTCCAGCTTAGATTAAGGGTCTTACAAGAAGTCTTTAACAGACGAGGCAGCTCCACAGGTTCTCTCCTCACACTGCTCTCCCCTCCCTCTCTGCCTCCACAGTCGGCCATGGCCAGAGTGAAGGAGAGAGGATGAACATCAAGGACTTCCAGGTGTACATCAGAGACTCGCTGCAGCACATCGACCTGATGAAGTCGCGTCACCCCGACCTGCCTGTCTTCATCGTGGGCCACTCGATGGTAGGACGTCTCCCACCATCTGTTTCAATCATTTCCTCACACTACTTTGTCGCAGCTGGCATCTTCAGCTCGGTCGGGGGGGGGTGTCTTTGTTCTGTAATCACAGACGGGTGTTTCACATAATAGCTCTGTGGGTAGTGAAACTCTCGCTGGCGTCCAGCTTTGTTTGCCCGCTTTTGTTTGGTGTGAAATTACATGATATGCTCTCCAGGAACAGCGCGCTTGAAACGCGGGGAGGTGGCGCGGGGGCGCCGCACGAAACGGAAGGTCGGGCGCCGCTCGAGCGCCGGCATCAGGGCCGGCGTTGGTACAGCGATGGCGCGCGAGCGGCGTCTACGAGGCGGCGAGGGCGAGCGGCGCCGATGCTCCGGATTCAGTGGACGCCACAGAAAATGCAGCTTTCAGCGATAGCGTATTTGGTTGGGCTTCACCTCGTCTGTTATGTTCGAGGTCCCAAGTTCACTGGCGCGCTCGGAGGCCGTCGGCGTCAGTGCGCCGGAGAGCAAAGAAATATTTGTAAACTTTTAATCTAATCCTGATTAAAGAGTGACAACATGGCGGATGCACGGTGGACGGTCATGTTTTCTCTACACTGTCAACAAAGGGACGTGTTTTTCGCCCTTATTTCCCATGTTTGACATTCACTTCTTGGGAAATATCGCGCGGATCCGTATGGAGACATTCATGCAGATCGGCAGTGATCCGCCGCAACAAACACAAACAATTTAGAGACTTGATCTTCATACGGGCGCGCGTGGTAATGAGTAATGAGGAGGTGCACGGCGGTATTGACGTTTGGTGGTATTTCGACTTCCCCTCGCTGGTTTTGTCCGGTGGGTTTCGCGTTGCGGGCAAAACAGCTCAATAAATGTGCACGGGAGCGCACACGTGATGTAGCTGTCGAAGTCCAATTTGGCGTCCCCGTGAGATGCTTCAGTTTGCATTCGTGACACAGGGAGCAGCTGTTGTCCAACGGCGCTTTTCAACTATATGGTGCTGGCTCTACTCTACTCTACTGTACTCTACTCTACCCTTTTGGTTTTCCACCAGGAAAAAGTATCATGCACCGCTTTTTTAGGGGTTCCAGAAAGGCCAACCAAGCACTGTCAGGTGCGAAATGGTGACGTGAAAACGCTGTAGACCGCTGATTGGTCCGAGAGAACCTTTGCCCGCCATTTTCAAGCAACCGAACTACTGTAGCGGCCGCAGCTTTTGACTCATGAACCCCACCCCCACGCCTCCCCGATGGCGTCCGCCGTCTCTCCTCTTCTTCCTCTTCCTCTTGTTCCTCCCTGTGCATTTCTAAGTTGCATCAAAGATGAAGTGGCAGCGTTTTCACGCGGCGTTGCCATGGCGACCAACTGCACTCAGGCGGCGCTATCTTCTAATGGGGGAAACGACCCCGGTAGAATCAAAGTCGAGCAGAGTGGAGCAGAGTAGAGCCGGCGCCGTGTAGTGGAAAAGCGGCATAAGCGAGACGGGTCGCGGCCTGAACAAGCTGCAAGGAAAGTCGCGCAGATGTGAAACGGTCGTGCTTGTCGGAGCTGTTGGCGAGTCGCCGTTGGCGCCGAACGCGTCTTCGCGCAGCTGGAACACGAGTGCAGTGTCTCAGCACCAGCACGGGGCAGGGGGGAGCGGCGTCCTCGAGGGGGTCGCTCGCCGGCGACACCCGGCTCGGCGAGCGACCGCGCCGCTTGTAGTGCCGCGGCAGAGGCGGTCGTTTCAAGCGCTGCGCACCGAGAGGAAATGCAAATGCACGCACACGCACACACACACACATACACACACATACACACATACACACCCCACGTGTTATCTGGCAGCGCAGCAGCGCTTCGTAGGGAAGGAGGAGGGGGGCAGATTGTGGGATTCGGCAGGCTTCTGCGGCAGATACGAGGAGCTTTGTGGCAAAACGAGATGGAGACGGGCTGAAAAATAATCGCTGGCACGCGAGGGAGACGGCGAGCGGGCGGACTGAAGCCTCCACACCGAGTCCTCAGGATGGTAACCCCAATTAAGACCACTTTCTGTTTAGGCTTTAGAGGTTGTCAGTAAAGGTTCTGAGGGGTTCTAGTAGCATGAACGCTCATGCCCCACCCCAGTAGCTTTATATCATCACAGCTATCTTTTTTTTTATGTTAATCCAAACCTTTGATATCCATTTACAGTCCAGTACTCTCACGTAGGAGCCTGTCATCAGTGCAATCCCAGGGATTAAGGATAATATGGTTTTTCAAATCCACACATAGCGATTAAGATGTTACTCGGCATACAGAATTAGGCATTTTTGAAGGGATGCGAAATAAAGTAGGAATGAGTGTCAGGGTGCGTCGCAGCCGGGTGTAAAACTCTGTGGTGCTCCAGAGTCTTAAGTCTTAAGAGGTCCCTTAAATCCAGAAATCTCCTTGTGAAAATAAATCAAACAAAGACATCAATAAGATTTGCAGTTGTTTCCAATATCTTTCACCTTTTTATCGGCAGCATGCCTCAGCGAAAGGCCGAGTGCTCCGTGATTCAAATGTCTCTCGATTACTTCTACCACCTCTAAGCGGACGAAGAAGAGACGAGACTTCTTCCCTTCAACGGCCGTCGGAGGTTCCTCGGCTGTTTCTCTTTCTCCTGCCGGTTACGAGTATTTAGCAGTAAATATTTGCCCTGTTTTTAAAAGCCCTGATGGCACATTTCCTTTACGCGCAGCACAACAGGAAAAGTGATAACGGATCGCGGTCGCAAAACATCCATCCAGTAGGAAAAAAATATTTAGAGCGCTCCCAGAGGAGATGACAGTGGCCTGCAGACGCGCGGTAACACCACCCAGTCTCCAGCAGGGACACTGCTCAGGCCTTTATTCTGTTTATTCTGTAACTGCCTAATTTTCAGGGTTATGAAAAACCATAAAAGGTTGTTTTTTTTTTTAATTCCCCAAACAAACGAGAGCTTAAGTTGGACGACGGCGTCTTGCATGCGCCGATCAGCCGTTTTTTTTACCATTGAATATGATGCAGCAGCCCCGCAATGAATAACGTTTCATGATGCACCTGAATCTATTTTAGGGAGGTGTTGACATATTTGAACGATTGCCATTGGGACTGTAATTTGTGACGCTGTTGGACTGCACTGGGTTACACTGAGAGGCGTCCCTAATATTTTGGCCCATCTCTCTTCGGTGAACTTTGCATTAGCATCTTTCGCCCATCTAGTTTTTACGTACGTGGTAGAAAGACTCCTCTCCAGCTGCGAAGACGATTAGACTCTGGAAATCAATTTTCTGCTAATGTTTGGTATTTTGACTTTTTTTCAGGCTGGTTTGTCTTTTTTTTTTTTTTTCTTCTTTTTCCTCTCCTTTATTATCCAAATCTCCCTGCGAAGATGCGGAGCTTTCCGGCCATCAGCCTCGGCGCCCGCCCACCGTCGACGTTCGGCGCCGCCGCTTGAACTCGACTGCTCTGGTTCCACTCTCGGCGTTTGCAAACCTTCCCGGCGCCGCGCATCAGGATCACGTCCAAACAATCCCGGACGCAAATAGTCGGGTGTAAATTAAAAGCTCCGGGAGGCCCAGACGGACGCCGGACGCCTGTTTACAGATCGCTCTGTAAATATTAGGACAGAGCTGGTCGCAGTCGCCGCCGCGCCTCCTTCATCCTCCCTCGCCATCATCTTCCTCGCCCCCCTCCGCCGCCCCCCCGTCACAGCCAGCCCGCCTATCCCATCATCACCCTCAGCATTGGTTTCTATTTTCATTCATTCGTCAAAGCAAGTGGAACCCAAACCTGCAGTGTGGGGAAGCGCCGCGCCACGTCGAATGCGGCGCTGCCATGTTTTTACAGGCCTTTTCCCAGCGCCGCCGCTCCGTTTGAATGACCCTCTTTTGTTTTAAATGCTGTAGGGGTTGGGGGGGGGGGGGGGGGGGGGGTGCGATGCAAGGACTGCAAGACAATGCAAACCACCTGCGACGCCGCGGCAACGAAAACATCCTGAGGAGACGCTGATCCACATTAAAAAAAAAAAACTTGAAAGCATTTCCTCCGCATTCGCTTTCTGTCTGGAATGAGTGAATGAAAATCACCCGACTAAACAGCCGCCGCCCTCTCGCAGCACCGCCTGGTTTGCCTGCGCGGTTCGTCGGCGGCGCACCGCCCGCCCGCCCGCCGGCTCCGGCTCGGCCCCCCTCGTCCTTAATCCATAGACTGGACGTTGTTTTTTTTTTTTTTTAATGAACACATTTTTTTTTTTAATTCAACTACCTCCAGACTCCGGTTCAGGGATTTAGACTGAGCCCTCCGCGCCACACGGATGATTTAAGGTGAGCCCTCTCAGACGTGCCGCCCTCGCCGCGCCTCACCACGGTGATTTGAATGAATTAATCCAGGATTAGCGGCTAATCAAAGGATTTCAAGCCGCAGCGCCAGAGGTGTCTTTCCTCATCGTTTCCACAAGACCTCAAGAGCGACCAGCCATATGAACTCCATGTTTTTAGCTATTCAGACCATAGAATGGCGGCACAATGGCTACAATTACAGCATTTAACACTTTTTTTTTAATACATTTCCAGTAAAGCCCGAGACATTTGCAGGAGTTTCGACAAAAAGCAGGGGAGAGCTTATGGAATTACAATTTCAGGAGGATTCGAGACCAACCTCCAGCCCCATCCTCTCCTCCAGCCCATTGTCCTACATCTCAGTCCTCCTCAATAGCGCGTGCTCGCAAAAGTTCACCTGCTTTCAGGAGACAGGCCACATGGAGGGCTTTTACCAGCATTTATCCTGCCGGCAGGTTCCTGGAGAGAACAGCCTCTAATCTAGTTGTTTTTTTTTAACATGAAACCAGAATTAAACAACGAGGAAACTCTGCTGAGCCAATATTTGAGTTTGAGTGGCAGAAAGTGCCTGAGAAGGTGAGACAGGCTGAGTTGTGTGCACGGCGGCAGCCAGCGAGCGAGCAAGCGAGTGAGCCAGCGAGCCAGCGAGCCAGCGAGCGAGCGCACACTTGAGTTGTTGTGCCTTTAGAAAGTGAGATTTTCTGGTGGGAAATGTTTTGTCTCTACTTTGTGCCTCTTTCCATGAACCGAGCCCGCCGCTGGCCCCCGGCCTGATGAATATTCACACACACAAGTGACAAAGAGCAGCCATGGACACACAAAAAAAAAAAAAGAAAAAGAAAAAAGTTGAAGCCAATTAGAGTGCAGAAAGAGAGCGCGGGACATGCTCGCTGATGCAGAATCATTGCACAGGCGCTCGTTGCTCGCCAGAAAACACGCCACTTTCAACCACGACCAATTGATCCGAGCCCCGGTCGCCGCGGCGCTGCTAATTGTCACGGCCCCCGACATCTGGGGATTTAAATCACAATCCCAGAATGCCGGCCCGGGCGCCAAAGTGCAGCCCCGTCGCCTAAAAGTTAGGTTCCCATACAACCAAAGAGCACCCTGGAGCACGTTTCGAACGTCGCGAGTTCTTTGTTCCCTTGGAAAGCCGGCGATCTGATAACATCATTGTGTGGCGGGAAGGTCACGGTCAGGAGGAAGGTCAGGAGGAAGGTCAGGAGGAAGGTCAGGAGGAAGGTCAGGAGGAAGGTCAGGAGGTGGCGGCGGGATGATGTAAGCGCCCGGCTCTGCAGACAGGCGACCTGGCATTCGGCCCATTTTGCAACAGTTTTGCAAGCGTTTCCTCGAATAGAATAGAGCTCTTCGTTGCCGTTGCTTTGTAAACAGCCAAAGTAAAATCACTCTCACGGAAGAAAACTGTTCCCTGAATTCAGTTCCTGCACGGCCGCAGGGTAGAAGCTGCTCCTCGGTCTGGGCGGGGGGTCCGGCATTTCGGGGGCCCCGTGCCACCTTCCAGAGGGCAACAATGTGGAGAGGTGGTGGAACGGGTGGGTGGAGTCTTTCACTGTTCTACAGGCCCCACTGTAGGGGTGGGGGCTGGCGGGGGGGGGCAAAGTGACCTTTCCAGCCGCCTTAACAGGCTCACCAAACTTCATCCATTTGAACCCTCCACCCCGACCTTTTCCTAAACCCGCCCCGCTCTCTCTTGCGCCTAAGCCACTTATTAATCATAACATTATCAGATGTCCGGTCCCAAACACTTTTCCGAATAAGCAGGCAGTGATTTGCAGGCAGAGCATGTGTGTTCCTAAGTGACATAATCCGCACGAAAATACTGTTGGTAAGAATTCAGTTTATTTAGACAGGAAGGTGGGGTTTTTTTGTTTTTTTTTAGGAGACAGAGCGCCCGGGCGTGGCCTCGGGGGAGCGCTTTCGCAGTTTTCTCCCCCGTCTGTGTCGAGCCGCAATAACAAAAGGGCAGGATGGGAATTCGCAAACAAAGGGCGGATTGTTTTATGGTCGTCCTGACCCCTGAGTGGTTTTCCCACTGCTCCTCGCTTCAGAAGCCCCTCACGCGCTCCGCCGAGGACCTTCCCACTCCCGTCAGACAACGGGAGACACTCCTCGTCTTCTGTCGCATGCTGAGGAGGAAGCTCGGATCGTTTACCCTCCCATACGCCCGCCCCGTCGAACAATGGCCTTCTCTTGTAGTTTTCATGCCTCGAGTGGCTAAAATTGCTCCAAAAACTCGTTCCAAAACTTTTTTGTCCCCGCTCCGGGCTGCTTTGTCCGAGTGTCGGCTGAGTTTTCTGCCCCGCAATTACGTAAGACGAGCAGAGGAAAAAAACACCGCGCTGCTTTGCCGTTTGAGCTGTTTGATCCTTCACAGAGACGTGGTGTGCGGTTTAGGTGCAGAAATGGAGTCATATTTTTTCAGCTGTTTTTACGACCATCAGCCAGAACACCAGGGGCCACTGCAGGTCTCCCATAGGACACGAGTTTTTAAGTGAGGTGCTGACATAGTTTCATGATTGGTATTGGGACTGTAATTTTTGACGCTGTTGAACTGCAACGGTATATACTGGGAGGTGTCTTGTCACCCTAATATATACGAGTGAGATGACCAAAATATTAGGGACACCTCTCAGTGTAACCCAGCGCAGTTCAACCGCGTCGCAAATTACAGTCCCAGTAACAATATGAATTGAAATGTGTCACATTTCCTGAAAAATTTATGCAAATTAATGTTTATTTTCCGTAAATATTACAGTTTAATCCTTTTTCCATTCCCCCCCTCTCCTGACTGTTCTGATGAAACTGACCAGGAATTTTTTTTGCATAATCCTGCTAATAGTTTTGAAAAACCAACCAACAGTAATTGATCAACATGTCGATAACGGTTGGTAGTGAAAGAACCACCTGACAGCATTATTTGAAATACTCTGGTTCTGAAAAAGACCTGATTTGTGGATTAACACACCACGACGGCTTTGGTTTCCTTTTGTTACAAAAATACTGATACTGATTTATTAAAAAAGTTGATACACACCCAGCGTTAGAAGTTGTGTCATGTAATCCTGAGGTTCTTCATATGATGCCACTGACCGCATAAAATGATCTCGATAATGCGCCTCCACGTCATCCCGCTGCACATGAATGAAGCTGAAATGTCCGGGATGGAGACGCCGCCGCCGCCATGTTGTTCGTGTGACGATGTCATGTGAGACTGATGCCTGCGCGGTCGTGGCTCTATCAGGGTCACGCGCCACGCTCAGAACATCAGCTTACTGCGGAAGGACTCGTCTGTTGGTGTGAGGAACGCGACAGTTAGAAAATTAGCATTATGTGTCATCTCAGCTCTCTTCTGTACAATTCTCCATAGCATAAGATTACAAGTTAAAAGCAAAGGTGTGAGAGGAGTGAACACGTGGACATTCATCTGCATGAGAAGAGCCACTTAAAATGACACATTCCATCTTTGGAAAAAATGTGGATCCTTATTTTTTTTTTTTTTTAGTTTGGCCCATATTTTAACAGGGAGGAGGGCTGGATTTATGACCTATACCACAGCCAGCCCTACCTCTTTTTTTCTTCCCTTTTAAGGAGGCATCATGCCATCTGGTTTATGTGTGTATGATATTGTACATGAATTAGGTGCCATCGATAATAATGAACCGTAATCTTCAGCTCATTGACGCAGATGTGCTTCCTGTCATGTGACCTGCTCAGGGCGGCGCCATATCCATCCTGACGGCCTGCGAGAGACCCGGCGACTTTGCCGGAGTGGCTCTGATCGCGCCGCTGGTCCAGATGAACCCCGACTCGGCCACGCCATTCAAGGTACCGACCACACTTGACCTCTGAACCCCCCCCCACCCACACACTGTCCTCTCTCTCCAACAAATCGGCCTCTGCCGTCTCTGTGTTGGTGTTATTAGACTGTTCAGGGGTCAGATGGTGAGAAAACAGAAAGATAGAAACATGCAAAAAATGACGTGAGGAAAACTTGTTGTTGTGGCTGCGTGCAGGTCTTTCTGGCCAAGGTTCTGAACCACATGCTGCCCAGCCTCACGCTCGGATCCATCGAGTCCAAGTGGGTCTCCCGGGACAAGAAGCAGGTGAGTCACAAAAAAATAAAAAAAATTAAAAAAACGGCAGCAGGTGTGTTTCTGTGGAGGCCAGCTGCGTTTGTGTGTCTGACTGAAATAACAGGATGGGGTTTCGCAGACAATGAGACTGACGGGGCCTCGTGGGAGATTACGTGCGTGCTTGATGTCTGATGGTGTGTGCGTGCGAGCTGCAGCTCCGGACGGGCCCGGCGCAAAAAAGATCATCCCGCGGGAGCCGCTTTGAATTTAATCCAAGCATTTTATCGTGCCTCCGCGCCTATTTCGGTCCTCAAGGAATGTTACCTCAAGGGAGTACAAATGCGTGCGTGCGTGCGTGCGTGCGTGCGTGCGTGCGTGCGTGCGTGCGTTTTTTTGTGTGTGCGTGTGTGTGTTGGGACACACACGACGTCACCATCAGTACATATAGCACATGTAAAACCCCTGCACGGGCGGTCTGGACCTGCTCTGCGTTTAAAAGGTACAATTCGCCCATTTTTACTCTAAAAAAGTATTGCTTTATTAGAAAAGCTGTGCCGGTGGCCTCCATCCTATCCGCGCACCCTGATTCCTGTGATAACACCCTCACCCTAACCCTGACCCCTGACCCTGTCCGCCACCGGATAAGGTTGATTGGGCCAAAATCAACAAGATTCTTCTGGTAAGAAGAAATATAGTTTTTGATTGATTACCGAGGCCAGAGCATCAATGTGTTTACCATTCTGACACACAAATCTAACCCTGATAACACACTGATACCCCTAACCCTGACCCTCGTGATCCCTGCTCCCGGGGTAGTGTTAGGAAATGAATGAATGAAGAACATGTATAAAAATAAAAAACAAAAAATAAAAATGAGGAGTAACATTAACTCATCGTATACACATAAGTCCGAAAAAGGAGTAGGAAGAAGTATACACTTTTTTTGTGATCCTACCGGTTTTTAACCGTATGATTTTACCTTATTGCTAATTTTATTTACAGAAAAAAATCATTTTGTGGCTAGGACTTAAGCCCTAAGGATCTGTTTAAAAATCATTAGACTAGAGCAAGTAAGTAAATAACCATTTTAAGATTTTATATTTAAAAAAAAAAAAAATCAATCATTTGTTTTAGGAGATTTACAAATTCAATATCTACAGATTGAATATCTGCTACTTTTTAAATGCTGGTTTTCATAAATTATTGTAAAGTCAAGCAAAACATACAGGTCAATCAAATCTGAATCCTTTGCTTTTCGAATAAAATTTTAAAAAACTAAATATGTGAGAATCAGAAATGATAAGATTTAACTATTATAAGAAATCGACTCAATCAAGTTGTGTAAATCCACTCTTCAAGATTCTACAAATCTGGGATAATTAAACTTAAGTATTGTAAAAATCCAATGGAATAGGTCAATTTTAACAGATTGTATAAATCTGGAATAACGGTGTTTGCGAAAAACAAACTGAACAAACCAAAATTAAAAGATTGAATAAATCAGAAAGAACAAAAACAATGAAAAATTCTTGAAGAGGCTAAAGCTTGATCAAGTATGCTTTATACTGTGCACGCGTGTGTGTGTGAGTGTATAATAGGCAATTGGATGGCGGTCCAGAGGAGGCCTGGCGGTTTGAATCAAATCAGCATCTATTGTTACGATCCACCCCCTGATTCTTCTCTGAGGTTAGAGTGCACAGTCATGTTACCATGATGTCAGCAAAAATACGATTCCATTTCAAAAAACTGACAAAAATTTGGACAAAGTATTTTACATGAGGAACAAAAGAAACACCCATAAACATGCCGTGAATGGATGTCTGAGCTTGTGGACGCCGCAATGCCAGTATGGAGGCATGCTTTTTTTTTTAATTTCTTGATTTTTCTTTTATTTATTTCTTTTATTTACTTTAAACGCACTGATTTATTTATTTATTTTTATTTATTTTTTTTTTTTGTGGGCTCAGAACACACTCATTCATCCAAATCCCAGCGGCATAATAGCGGCATGGTAGGTAATGAGCGGATTTTCTGTTTTAGGCGAACTATCCCTTTAAAGTGTATCCCTTTAAAACGTAAATTAAGAAAAAGGAGATCATATCAGCTTGCGGACTAAGGTTTCAAGGTTTACAGTCAAGGTTTACAGTAAACACAAAGGATCCATGGAGAGAGTAAAAGTATTCCCCTCTCGCCGCGCGGCCGCCACAAAGCTGTCGAAAGGTCACAGCGCTCCCGATATGTCAGATGGCCGCGAAAGCACAAAGGGCGCGTCGCAATAAGCACTTATCTGCAGGCGCAGAGCGGCGGCAGAGCGGCCGGCAGCCACAAACGCAGCTTTGATGCGTCGGGCGTGTGGTTTCTGGCGCGGGTTTCCTGTCAGTCATGGCGCTCACGTGACATTTGAATAAACGCGTGGAAATATCAGTCTCGGAACCACTACAGAAAAGGAACTGAAGAGCCGGTGATGCATCTTTTTTTTTTTAGGTTTCCTTAATTCCGTAAGCCACATTAGATGCACACACACAAACCAAGCTGGCCACTGCATGTTCACCATATAAGGCAACAGCACTGCAACAAACTCTCCCTTTATGAGTTTTATGTCTATTTTTTTTTTATTGAACGTGTTTAAGAGAGGTGTTTAACAACCGTTTTTGGGACTGTAATTTCTCACTGTCCAGGTTTACACTGAAGAGGCCTGCCGGATGTCTTGCGACAAAATATTCAATAAAAAAAAAAAAAAAAAAATTTAAAAATCCAACATAAAACTCCCCGCTGAAGGGAGAGTTTATTGCGGGGCCGTTGCATCATGTCCTGCTTTAAACATGCGGCGCTCGTAAAGCCGCGGCTGGTAGGTGCACATGCGGCGCACAATGTTATCTGGCTTTCAGAGATAAACGCTGCGCCTGTCTGGCAAGTCCGAGCCGCCGCAGGTGGAGCCTCTTTTGGATCATCAGCTGTGTTATATAGATATATATGTATATATATATATATATATATAAGCTGAGGGGAGAGAGGCGAGCGTGTGACTTATGTGAGCGCAGGCTTGTCGTATGTCATAGATAAAGGGGTGTGTCCTCTGATTTAAGGCAACATAAGCGTTTATTTCCTTTCATGTGGTCCTCTCGTCCTCTTTAATGTCAGCCCTCCGCTATCGTTTTTTTTTCCATGAAGGCCTCCCGTCTGTTTATTTATACCACTTCTCGGTTCTCATGCTTCTCCCAGGAGTCTTTTTTTTTCTTTTTTTTTAAATTTTTTACAGCCCTCATGTTTCCCATCAAAGCCACCTCTTCCTCCTGGATTTCTCCCATGCTTAGACAGAAAATACGAGATGTCTTTTGCAATATCCATGCAGATGTTAGAGCAGGTGCAGCATCTTTGCGAGTTTTCAGCCATGGAGAACGGATCAGCCGATCAGGCGGGGAGGGGCCAGAGGGAAGCTTGCGCTGCGGATTCTGCAGAGACCAAACAAAACATCAACATGGAAATGTCACTAACCGCGCGCCCCTCTCGGCCAGGTGGAGGCGTACGACGCCGACGAGCTGAACTTCCACGGCGGCGTGCGGGTGTCGTTCGGCATGCAGCTGATGGGGGCGGCGGCCCGCATCGAGAGGGAGATCGCGTCCATCAGCTGGCCCTTCCTGCTCCTGCACGGCGACGCCGACAAGCTCTGCGACATCCGGGGCTCCAAACTGATGCACGAGGCGGCGCCCAGCCCCGACAAGAAGCTCAAGGTGGGGAGGAGCTTTCACATAAAATTAAAAAAAAAAAAAGATTTGTTTCATATAACTGCACAGCTACGCACGAGCGCTGATCAGGACTTAATTAGTTTCCAGTCCTCATCATCATGAAACTGACCAACGACCCCTTAATTTTGTTCTTGCTGGCCAATTTTTTTTGCCACTTCATATGTTGCTTTCACTGATCGGCCACAACATTATGACCACCGCTGGAGTTTCATGTTGAATTCTGATTGAATGTGTGTGAGAGAGGCGTTGACATATTTGAATGATTTTCATTGGGACTGTAACTTGTGACGCTGCTGAGCTGCACTGGGTCACGCTGAGAGGCGCCATCCCGCTCATATGCATTAAGGTGGCAAAGGTTTATATCTCTCAAAAATATATCGCAGTATAACCACGTACGGTTCCACAGCGTCACAAATTACAGTCCCAGTAACATTCAAATATGTCAACACCCCTCTCACACGGAATTCAACATACGACATAAAAAGCATTCTGATTCTAATGTTCTGATTCTGATAAAAGGCCGATACTTCTGGCACAAGTTTAAAATCTTTAAGCGAAATATTGTTCCTGACGCCTGCAAATTGGCAATTGGATATCCAGACGCTACACATATGAACTGCTTTGGTGGTATAAGCTGATTTTTTTCTTCAATC
>CAAKHG010033256.1:3312-20120 GCA_901007715.1 Dactylopterus volitans
CATTTTAAACACAAAGCTGAGCCCGCGCCGTCAGCTGCTGCGAGGCGTGCTTTTTTAGCCTGTGTTTGTATACGTGCAGTCAACGGTGGAACACACACGCACACAACACACACACACACAAAAGAACTTTTCCTCGACCATCTGAGCCCTGGCAACCTCGGTTACCATCAACCTTTTCAGACGACAGGCAAAAACAGGCAGATGTCGACCCACAACGAGCAGCACTTAACAAATAACGCATCAAATCATCTGAGCATTCATCTTTTACGGAGCAGGTCCACATCAGATGGTCCTCAGTGTCATCAGTGGAGACTTGCACTGCATCAGCAGCCCCTGCTGGATTGAGTCGGACACAGCATTGTGTTTTTTTCCCCCTGTGAGAGCCCTCGCAGCGTTGCGACTAGCACAGGTCAGAGGTCAGAGCGATGGCATTCAAACCACATCTGGCAGCAACTGTTGGACGGGAAACTTAACACGAGGAGTCGCAAATCATGTGATTGTCAGTGTTGGAAACTAAATTCACTCAGTTGCTGCATGTATTCACAACTTTAAAATACATACACTTTGGGCTGATTTGATTTAATGCTAGTTTGTACTTCCATCAATTAATTTTAGAGTGAAAGTTGACCCTGTTTTGTTTGTCTCTCCACTTGAGCTGCAATTGCATCAGCTTATAAAATACGGTACAAAGTTACTGATTAAACTACTCAACAGTAAAATCCCCTCAAGCAGCTGCGATGTTTAAGTTCTCATTGCTAAAAGTTAATCTAAGTTTAATATTCATGCACTTTTTTTTTCCTGATAATACTTTGTTTTCTTGAGATTCACTCTGAAGAATAAGTCTTTAGTTCTCAAGGAGTTAAAAGGAGCAGGCATATAGCTAGCGGCTCTCGAGCGGGCTTGTAGTGCTGAATTAGATTTTTCAGCCACACATCCGCCGCTGCCATGGCAACTATTGAAAAGCTGTGTGTCGGCCAGCTGAGGTGGAGTTTGTTGTAAGTTTTTTTTTTTTTTTTTTTTTTTACACGGCTGAACCGGACAGCACTGGAATCAAGTTTTTTCCGTGAACGCCTGCGAGCTGATCAGCACAGAGACAAAAAAAAAAAAAAAGAAAGAAAAAAAGCAGAAGTTACTCGCTCCGGTAAGTGAACGTCATTTATTCCGTATTTCCAAACGTGCGTGTTGACAAGAAAAAAAAGCCTTTCAGTGTTTCCCCACAGTGGAAACCTTGCCAAGACTATTCCAATTAGTTCACTTGTAATGTGCAAATTTAAAGCTTTGAGTGCCTCATCCTCACAGACGCTCTAACGCAACACTTTATCGTCACTTTCTCTTTTGTTTTCATGTTTCTGTTATCACACATAACATTCAGGTGTGACACTACAATTACCATGGTTTTTTTTGTTGTGCAAATATGAGCATCGTAATTCCTAAATGTCCCCAGATTTTGGTTTCAAACATGGTCCTGTGTGCGGTGACATAATACTTTCTTCACCCTCTCATAACTAATTCCGCAGTCATCCCTGACTTCCAGGCATCGCCATGTTTTCCCTGTCGGAGCTGGCGCCTCTGAACCAGCACCAGAGCAGCTCCAAACTGCTGAAGCCGTGGTGGGAGGTCTTCATGGACTACTTGGTGGTCCTGATGCTGATGGCCTCTGTTCTGGCTTGCACCGAGCAGCTCTCCCGGGACCGGGTGGTGTGCATTCCCTCGGACCCGCCCGTCGACGCAAACGCCAGCGGCACTGTGGCACTCACGCCGACGCCAACGCCACACGGCATCAGCTCGAACCGGCACTCGGCGGCCCGGGGTCGTCGCACGCACCTGGTCTACCAGCAGTATGTTTACATTAGCCAGGTACGGTCACAGCAGCCCGGCTCGGCCTCTAATTTGATGCAATCCACAGTGAAAGTATTGACTGTGAAGCTCTTTTAAATCAGCTTAATAAGAGCTGGTTGTCCAAACTCACCGAACTCGCAGCTCTACAGAGCTTTAAAGCAATTCCAAGATCTTTGTTTTGGTTTTTATAACCTGTACTTTTAGCGCTCCGGTGCTTGAGAGTTCTTGGCTTCTTCCAGCAGAGATGAAAGCAAACCATAAACTCCAGCACCAAATGGGGGGGGGGCAAAGTTAGCGACTTGTGAACATACGGCGGCATTCAGTGGCTAAAGAGTCAGATGGTTTTCCCGGGATTTGGACCACAAACAGCGCCAAAAGCACCACTAAGAGCTAGATTTAATTTGTTCCGTCGAGGAAATGTGGCTTTAAATAAAGACCGGTATTATTCTGGCTGCCACTTCAACTTTTGCTCCCTCCCCCCCGCTTCACACACAGAAGCTCTTACAGACCTCCACTGTCATGGAGGATCTTTGCAGTCCTCTAAATGCACATTAAGCAGACCATCTGTTAGGAAGTGTCCTCAGATGATTGAATTTGTATTGAAGCTGAGAGAGGTGTTGGCCTATTTTGACGATTGTTATCGAGACGAATCTGTGGTGGTCTCAGAGCTGTGCTGGGCTGTACCGAGCGCCGTCCCTAATATTTTGGGTCATCCCACTCATATGCACGAGTGCGGCAAAATACCAGGGGCACCTCGCAGCGTAGCCCAGTGCAGTACTGCGTCACAAAGTACAGTCCCAATAACAATTCTTAAAACATGTCGACTAAGGGAAATAATAGCATGACTGACGGGCGTTTAGGCAACACTAAGGAGCCAAGGATCTCTCATCTGACAGTTTTAGCCCCTCCCCCCTCCCCCACACCTCTTGCTTGTACCTTTCTCGCATTGGCTAAAGCTCGAGTAAGAGAGGCAAGTGAGGGGGCACATTAGCATGATTAAGAGCGCCCCGTGTGTCGGTGCTTTACCGCTTGCTCTGCTGCCCCCAAGTGGCCCCCAAAGGTCATTGTAAGTTGAAGTGTCGATTTGTGTGTGTGTGTGCAGGTGTGCTACCACGAGGCTCTGCCTTTGTGCTCCAGGTTCTTCCCCTACATAGCCCTGCTGCAGACTCTGGTGCTGGTGGCCAGCGGCTCCTTCTGGCTCCACTTCCCCCACACCTCCGCCCGCATAGAGCACTTCCTGGCCATCTTGGCAAAGTGCTGCGAGTCGCCCTGGACGTCTCAGGCCCTGTCTCACGCCGCCCTGCAGGACGGCGTCCCCAAGAAGGAGGTGGCGGCGGAGGAGGAGAGGCCGCCCGCCCAACCTCGTCCATCTGCAGCGGCGCCGTCGCCCCCGGCGACTCACGTCGGGCGCCCAAGCGTAGACTCGGGCACGCACAGCCCGCTGTTGAAGCGGACGGGCAGCGTGTCCTCCTCCGCCGCCGCCCCTCCCTCGCCGTGCCCCTCCACGCACTCCTGCAGCTCCGCCGTGTCATCTGTGACCCTCGACCCTGCCCCCTCCAAGCTCATGGTGGACAGTCCCAGGCAGGGAATCACTCTGGACAGGAGTGATGGGGAGCAGGCCCGGGCGCTGTTTGAACGGGTCCGGAAGTTTAGATCCCACTGTGAAAGCTCGGCGGTCCTCTATAAGGTGAAGGATCCCCCCCAGCCTGGAATTCATGCATGCTAACTTGTGAGACTTTTAATGATTTATTGTTCTAAGAGATGAACGCTGCATGATATGACGACACAGGAGTTTGGTTTACGAGCTGAAATCCTGCATTTGTTTCATTAAAAACAATCGCAACAATCCAATTTAGTAACATGTTTTAATCTGGCAACATAACTCAAGTGCTTGATGATGCCGGACCAAATGCCAATTTATTCATCACAGCCGCTCTCATCTGCGTAGGTCTACCTGGCCCAGACGGTATTCAAACTGCTGATGGTGACGCTGATCGTGAGCTACACCGTCCCTCTCCTCAGCTCCTTCTCCCTCACCCACACCTGCCGCCCCGAGGAGCAGCCCCTGGTGGGCTACGCCACCTTCCAGTGCATCCACGTGCTCTCCTCCCTCCTCCACAAGCTGCTGGTGGCCTACTTGACCTTGCTGGTGCTCTATGGACTGCTCAACGTTTACACCCTCGGCTGGATTTCGCACAGGTCAGAAGTGTGTGTGCGTCAAATGTGTCGGCGAGTCGCAATCGAGGGGTAAAAAAAAAAAAACCTCCAGAGAGAGGACAAAGCAGAGCGGTGGCTCCTTCACGCCGCAGCCAATAAAAGTCACCTCACGAAGGCGACGCTGGTATGACAGGACAAGATGGACGATGCATCAGCTTGTTAACGCCGACACATTTCACCACTTTCAAAACTGCACCGCTCGATACTTTCATGGTAACCGATCAAAATATGACCACGTGTAATGTGAGAGGTGTCACTTGCAGTGATAAACCCACGTGGGATTATCGCGCGCGACTCTGCAGTCACCCTCCATTCTACAGTTATTTTTAGCACCGAGTGCAGCCTCCATTGCTCTCGCAGCGCCGTGCCCGTGTTTCTGCCAGTTTTCAGCCCATTGACATTGGTTTTCATGAGTTTCGGACATTCACAATTCAGCCGCCCAGCATCCATATGTACATTAAATAGCTGACATATAAATGCATATAGTTTAATCAGCCAAAACATTAAACCACTACATTTTTACCACAGAATATAATGCAACACCAATACAATAAATTCTCCCTTCGCCCTATTTTGCCACCTGAATCAATGACATAAATATTAGGGACATCTCTCAGTGTGACCTGGCAGTTTAATTGCATCACAAATTACAGTCCCCATAACAATCATAAAACATGACGACGCCTCTCTAACAGTTTCAATAAAATTTCTAAATAAAAACTCCCCCCTGAAAGGTGGATCTGTTGAGGGGCTGTTGCTTTATACTCTATGGTAAACATGCAGTGGTCATAATGTTATGGCCGATCGGCGTACAGGAAACGATTCAGCAGCAGCGTACGTAGCAATTTGTGGTAGACGAGCTAAAACATGCGAGATAAGTCCATGTGAAAAGGAATATGGGTGAAAATTGTGATAAATGTGTCTAATTGTAAAAGGGCTAATTAATAAGTTGAGATTTTAAGGCCGTGATTGTTCGAAAAAAAAATAATGCCAAAAAGGTTGAGCATGCAGGAAGCTGATAACATGATTAGAGTGCACTGCTGTGTTTCCGGCTATATTCTATTGTTTGATTTTTTACGATTTTTTTTTTTTTTTTGTTCTTGGCCCTTTCTAGCTCCCTACAGGAGTATTCCTTCCACTCACCGCAGGAGCCGTACACCCTGCGAGGCGTGCCCAACCTGAGAAATGACCTGGCCTTCCTTCTACACATGCTGGACCAGTACGACCCGTTGCTGGCCCAGCGTCTGTCCGTCTTCTTGTCGCCGGTCAACGAGACCCAGCTGCTGGAGGAGAGCCTGGAGAGGCGCTGGCGCGAGGAGAAGCTGCGCGCCATGATCGGCGCGGACGCGGCGGGCCGCTCCAGCCTGCAGCTGGTGGCGCTGCCTCGCCTGCCCCCGGCTCTCTTCAGCCTCAGCCAGCTTCAGGTCCTCAAACTGGAGCTCATCGCAGACACCAGGTTTAGCGCGCAGGTATCCAACATGACCTCACTCAGGTGAGTTATACAGCGGGTAGGTTGTACTATTTCCAGTGTATGGAGTACTCTGAATACTGATATGTACATAGACCTAATATATACTTTATTTTATGACCTTCTGCCCTGCTCTTACAACAGGGAGCTCCATCTCTACCACTGCCCAGCAGCTGTGGACCCCAGTGCGCTTGTGATCCTCCAGGAACGTCTGGACGTCCTCCACCTCACCTTTACTCAGGCCTCGGAGATTCCCAGCTGGGTCCTCACCCTGCACAACCTGCACGAGCTTCACCTCTCCGGTCGCCTGAGCAGTGAAGGCGCGGTGGGCCGCAGCTGGGCACTGGGGAGCCTCCGCCAGCTGCGCCACCTGCGCGTGCTGGTGATTCAAGGCATGCTGCAGCGGATCCCCGGGGAGCTGTGCGAGGTGGCGGGGAGCCTGTTGAGGCTGGAGATCTACAACGAGGGCACTCGGCTGCTGGCACTGACCGGCCTGAAGAGGCTGGCCGACCTGACGGAGCTGCAGCTGCAGGACTGTCGCCTGGAGCGTTTGCCCTCTGCCCTGTTGGCTCTGGCCAACTTGCGGACCCTCAACCTGCAACATAATAACCTGAGAACTCTGGAGGAGCTGCTCAGCTTGGCTCATCTGCGTCGCCTGTCGTCCCTCAAACTCGCCAATAACCGCGTTCTCGCGCTGCCAGCCAGTGTTGGGGTGCTGCGAGGCCTCGAGCACCTCGACCTGTCCAACAACCAGCTCCAGAGTCTCCCCTCCGCGCTCTTCACTCTTAGCCGCCTTCGCAGGCTCCTACTGGCCGGCAACCTGCTGAGGAAGCTGTCTGCAGAGGTGAAGGGCCTGCAGCTGCTCACAGAGCTGGACCTCAGCGGGAACAGGCTGGAGGGTCTGCCTCCTGAGCTCTTTGGTGGCTGCTTGGATCTGAGCCTCTTGAACGTGTCTCACAACTCTCTCAGATCATTGCCGCGGGGGGTTGCATCTGCAACACAGCTATGTAAGTTGGACCTGCGCGGCAACAGTCTGGAGGAACTTCCTGCTGAACTGGGCTGCTGCTCAGGGTTGTATGGGGGTGGTCTTCTGGTGGAATACTGGCTCTTTCTGTCCTTGCCGCCTCCTGTCAGGGACGTCCTGAGCCAATCCTGTTCCTCCTCCCACCACAAGGAACATTCCCGGCCAGACAGTTTCCCTTATTTCTGTCCTGCACAGTGGAGCTTCTCCTCTGCTCTGGAATCACAGATATAAGACTTATGAAAATCTGGTTCTTAAGTGTTCAAACCCTGATAGAATTCTTGTTTGTTTTCCTCATAAATAGTTTTTTTTTTTTCTAATAGAAGTCGTGCCTTCAGCTATTCTTCGAGATCTTGTCTATTTAATGTGAACATAACACAACTCAGTACGGTTCAACAACATCACAAATTAAAGTCCCGATAACAATCATTAAAATATGTACAACACCTCCGTCAATCGGATTGTATAAAAATTTAACATTAAACTCCCCCTGAAGGGAGAATCTATTGCAGGGCTGCTGCGTTATATTCTAGGGTAAACATGCAGTGGTCATAAGGCTGTGCTTGATCAGTTTAACTTCATTTGCCAGTTAGCATAGCAACTTGTCAAAAGGGGAATAAAAGATAACAAATTCTGCCTGTTTTTTTCATTCAGTTTGCTAAAAACTTTATAATAAGCTTTTTCTTAAAAAAACAAAAAACATGCACCATCAAAACTAATAGGCATGCTTTGATATTGCTCATGCAATATCAGTTTTGTTTTTTTTGCTAATTCTATCACCATGGCAACCGTGCTTTGATAGTCCATGTCATACATTTTATGATGTTATACAGTGGGGACATAAAAGCAAACGATTGTTGTTCTGCCTCATTTGAGGGTCCCCCCACCACACACACACACACACACTTTTTTTGTATTGCTTTGGCAATTTTCACCATCGCTTCAGCAAATCCATTCAGCACGTCTGCAACCAAACGCATCCTCTGCAGTAAAACGCCGTTTTTACCAGTTATGATGTGTGATGTGGTCAGAGAATGCAAAAATAATACCACAATAACGCTGCCTGACCTTGCAGTGCTGTAAAAAATAAAAAAAAGCGAGATAAAAAAAAACGCACTCCAGCAAGAACGCAGTCTTTCTGAGCAAAGTTCTGATTATGAGAAACAATATGAGCTTAATGATAATAATTCTGAGGAACTTCTGTCGCTGTCGTCGACACTTTTGTGCAGACACATTAAGGCGGCGCACGGGGAAAGCAATAAAAAAAAAAGCCCATCATATAGTCAGGCCCCAGCGCAGAGCAAGCATAAGAGATCATTTCTAATGTTGTCATAGGTAATATGTAGGTGACTATTTATGATAAGAAGGACCGATTTTATCTCTTGGGGCAGATTCTTTTTTATGCGTTCTTACGTTTCCTCGGCGTCTGAACGGGCTTCCTTTGAGGCAGCACTGACGCATCCCGCTTTTTTAAACGGCAATGGACTGCGGCACACATTTCGCCCAATCACCGGCCTCCATTATTCGTGGTCGTCCAAATCCACCAATGATGTCGACGCGCTTTTGCGTAGGCGGTACTTCCGGTTATTCGTATAAACCTACTGAGGCCTCCCCATGCGGTTCTGATCTCTTGGTGGAGTTGTAGCTTACGCCGAAAAGGTAAGAATCTGATATTTGTGTGGTTTTGGAGATTGGGGAGTCATTTAAAACTCCGACGGACGCGCTTACGAGTCTCAATTGAGATTGATTATGGTAAAGCCGTAAAATAACCGCGGCTGAATGAACGAGCTTCCTTCATTGTTTGCTTGAAGGTGCCGTGTAGCTAGCTAGCTAGCTAGCTGGCGCTTTGTAGCTTAGCACTGTCCGTTCGAACCAACCCACCAACCTTCTCGTCGTGTTCACTCGCGATTCCGCACGGTTTCGGTCGTCACCGGTTGTGTAATAGTGCCCATATCCCGTATGCGTGGTAGTAAGTTGATATATTAGATGGAGTAAATTTGCTTGAAATGGATGTTAGCTTGCCACGTTAGCAATGGTTATGCAACACAATGGCTTTCTATGGGAGCGACCGGCGTTGAAGCTAACCGGTGTGGTTAATCCAACACTGGAGGCTAATCTTCAGGTCCGGGCTTAACTGCAATATCTCCGCGATATTGCGTGTGTTGCCGGGAACAATTTAATCCCAATGTGCACCGAGTGCTAGTTCGACTCGGACCTCTTCCTGCCTCGCGGATGGAAGCTAAATTAGCCGGGCTTTGTCATTCACCGGCCTCGCGTGATCGAACGCGGTCGCGGAGTGCACCCAACCGCGCCATTGTGCAGTCTGGGCAATATTTACTATTAAAAACAAAACCTTACGGATTAGCAACCTCGGTAACTTTAGTTTCGACTTGCTCAAGTATGATATCTCGGCGTTCTCGAGCCTTGTGGTGAAACCCGGCACAAAAGAGTGGCGACAACAGGTGGGCTTAGTGACCAGATCCTGTTTCCTCCAAGGGTCAACCGCCGCGACGGTGGACCTCGAGGGACTCGATGTGTTAAGCTGCGTGTTTTGTGACGTTCTAGACAAACACAATGGCCGAGAATGACGTCGACAATGAGCTGCTGGACTACGAAGAGGACGAGGAGCCCCAAGGAGCCCCCGAGAGTCAAGCCCCTGCCGGCAAGAAGGAGGTGAAGGGCTCCTACGTCTCCATCCACAGCTCCGGTTTCAGGGATTTCCTTCTCAAACCGGAGCTGCTCCGTGCCATCATCGACTGTGGCTTTGAGCATCCGTCTGAAGGTGAGAGCCGCTCGGGCGTCCCCACTGTGTGCGTGCGTGCATGCATTCGCTGCGTTAAACGCGGCGTCCAAGTTGGCGTTGATCCCGAAGGTGCCCAAATGTATTTATTTTTGTTGCCTATTTTGGACAATTTAGTGTTGAAAAGTAGTGGTCTGAAAATGTGGGTGTACTGGACCCCGCCCCCTTTTTTTATTTCAACGCTTGGCCGATCAATTTAAACACAAAAACTATCGAAGATTACGCCCTCAGCTCTGTTTTTCACGCCACAAGTGTCAAATTGGTGCAGATGTAGCTGTGCTGATCATCATAGCTCGAAACAAACGTCTCCCGGAAATATGAGCGAACCGCTCGACATAACCCTGTTTCTTTCCTGCAGTCCAGCACGAATGCATCCCGCAGGCTATCCTGGGCATGGACATCCTGTGCCAAGCCAAGTCCGGCATGGGCAAGACGGCGGTGTTTGTGCTGGCCACGCTGCAACAGATCGAGCCTGTTGACGGACAGGTTGGTGCTCGCCGTGTCACGGGCGAACGTTCGGCCCCGCAAACGAAGCGAACGCGTCGGCCCTAAAGTCGAAACGGGCTCGCGGTGGTAACGGTCGCCCCCCCAAGTTTAACCGTTTCGTAAAAGCGCCCGGGTCTCGTTAATGGTAAATACGACGCAGTGTTATGTTAATGCTTAAGGGGCAGTAGTTTGCATTTGTGTGTGGCCGGATAGAAATGTAAATCGCACTTGAGATGCAAAGTTTCTTTAAGCTCACGCCGCTGCCCCCCCCCCCCCCCTCTTCCCCCAGGTGTCTGTACTAGTCATGTGCCACACACGAGAGCTGGCCTTCCAGATCAGCAAAGAGTACGAGCGCTTCTCCAAGTACATGCCCACCGTGAAGGCGGCCGTGTTCTTCGGCGGCATGGCCATCAAGAAGGACGAGGAGGTCTTGAAGAAGAACTGCCCCCACATCGTCGTGGGGACGCCGGGCCGCATCCTCGCCCTCATCCGCAGCAAGTTCCTCAGCCTCAAGAATGTGAAGCATTTTGTCCTGGATGAGTGCGACAAGATGTTGGAGCAGCTAGGTGTGTGGGGTTTTTTTTCCCCCCTCTATATCGAATGACGTTTCTTCTGTTCTGCTTTGACATGTTTGAAGGCATCCACAGAGAATTCTGTTGGGTTTTTTTTTTTTTTTAAATATTTGTGCCGACCTTTGTGGTATTTTTTTGCGCTGCAGACATGAGGGGTGACGTGCAGGACATCTTCAGGATTACACCTCACGAGAAGCAGGTCATGATGTTCAGCGCGACCCTGAGCAAGGAGATCCGGCCAGTCTGCCGTAAATTCATGCAGGATGTAAGTGAAGGAAGAACAGTTGTTGTTTTTGTTTGTTGCTCTTTGCGCCCCCAAAAGCCGCAGTATTTTGCCACAAAGTCGGCTTTTAGGTTGCAGCTGACGCTTGAATTTCCCGTTCCCCGTGTAGCCCATGGAGGTGTTTGTGGATGACGAGACCAAACTCACCCTCCATGGCCTGCAACAGTACTACTGCAAGCTGAAGGACAGCGAGAAGAACCGCAAGCTCTTTGACCTGCTTGACGTCCTGGAGTTCAACCAGGTAGGAATGATCTCATGGTGCATTGCTCCTCCTGTAAGACCGTTTCATTCCAGTACAATTTAGGCGGGTGTTTAAAAGTGCTGCCTATGCTGCTTACAGCAGTTTTTGGGTTTTTTTTTTTTTTTTCTTCAATGTCAATGCTTTGCCTCTAGGTGGTGATCTTCGTCAAGTCAATTCAGCGCTGCATCGCTTTGTCCCAACTTCTGGTGGAGCAGAATTTCCCCGCCATTGCCATCCACCGAGGAATGGCTCAGGAGGAGAGGTGAGGCTCGCAGGCACACGCCCCCCCACCCTCCACCCCTCATGTACACCTACACTCCATAAAATATGCCCCATCAGGACGGACACGCGGCGTTGACACCGTCAGAGGGGCTGCAGTCTGGTCGCGCTTTCAGCAGCCGTGTCGATAATCCTCTCTGGCTCTGTCCCCCCTAGACTGTCTCGCTACCAGCAGTTCAAGGACTTCCAAAGGCGGATCCTGGTGGCCACCAACCTCTTTGGCCGGGGGATGGACATCGAGCGGGTCAACATCGTCTTCAACTACGACATGCCAGAAGATTCCGACACCTACTTGCACAGGGTGAGGGCCGCAAGCCGGGAGAGCCGCTCCTCGGTTACTCCAACCGCTCCCGTCCTGTGCCAGTCGCTGGTAGACTGGGCGTCTAGGGCAGCGTAACTTAAGACATCATGACACGTTGCAGTAGATGAAGTGCAAAATGATGAAATTGGTGCGAGCGGCTTCGGTTTCAGGTGCAATATTGGATAAATATCTGAACGCAACAGAGCCACCAGCAGTGATCTTTGGAGTCCTTGTTGAAGTTTAGCGGCGTACCGTAACCTCTCTCTCTCTCTCCCCCTGCATCTCTGCCCACGCCAGGTGGCCCGTGCCGGTAGGTTTGGGACCAAAGGCCTGGCCATAACCTTCGTGTCTGACGAGACCGACGCAAAGACCCTGAACGACGTGCAGGATCGCTTCGAGGTCAACGTGGCGGAGCTGCCGGACGAAATCGACATCTCGTCTTACAGTAAGTCTTCCCACTTGCCCGCCGGCGTCTGCCGGAGCGGCGCGGGTTGATGAGGCGGTGGCTGGTGGCCAAAAAAAAAAATTTTTTTTTAAAAATAATAATCGCATGTGTTACACTCAGCCACGCTGCTCACAGATGATCGGTTGCCGTTTAACTTTTTGGCCCAATTTTGGAAGCCGAGAGGCGACAGCCGGCGTTTTAACCTGTCGATGAAAAGCCGGCATGCTCAGCTGTCGCTCATTGTCATCTATAACGCGCCCGACTCATGCCGCCCCCCCTCTTCTCCCTCTGTCCCACTTTTTAGTCGAGCAGTCCAGATGAACACTCCAGCCAAGCAGAAGCCTCCTCTCCATTGGATCTTGTGTCTTGTAGTTGGAAGTAGACGTACATTTACTGTTTGTTTGAAAGCTCTGCTCGTTCCCTTTTTTTGTTCACCAAACATTTATTTTTATTGTCAGTTTTGGGGACTGGGTGTATGGTTGATTTTAATTTTGTCTTTTACTGTTTTTTTTTTTTTTGGTTTTTTTTTTTTTGCTCAATGAAATTAAAACTTTTTATAAAATGCCATTTCACTGTTGTGGTCTCTTGTGAGGCTGACGTCTCTACACCCCTTTTTCAATTGATTTCAGTCTTCAGCACAGCTTCAGGGAAATGTTCAGAGAAGTACTTTTGTTTCGGTATATAATTTTTGTAACTTTTTTTTTTTTTTTGGTGGAACACGTTTTTAAATGGGAAGTTGTTTTTTTTGTTTTTTTTTCCCCTGTCCCCGCTCCCCCCCACTGCAGAAGAGTTGATTTTTGCAAAGTAATGAGTAGTCATGTAGTGACGGTGTGTTGTGGCTCATATGGCAGCTCTTAATTTTTGAATTTCCAGTTGAATGCCTCCCCAATAAATGAAGTCACGAAGTGGAGTCCTGTTAGATTTGACTCGGTGTAAAATATCCCGGCTTTAGCCCATCACTCGCTTTCGAGGTCTATATGAAAGTCCACCCCGTGCAACTCGAAACCAGCAAAGCAATGTAGTTGGCGGCGAGTGCTCAGCCACGTTAGCGCCGCTGCTTCGCGGGTGTGATTATCAAGTTTGTCGGACAAATTTTGTAACACTGGTGTTTGTAAAAAAAAATTGTTGATGTCTGTGGCTCAAATTCTAGCGCCGCCGTTGATCCCTAACTTTCAGATGAGCACTGTTGATTCGTTTTAACTGTTTGCGGCTCACAAAGCTGAGGCTAGCCTCGGGATGCTCCTGCATCCAGTGCCAATAAACCCTTTTTTCCAAAGCAGACACTTTGGCTTTGTTCAGACTGCAAGCGAACCTGACGCTCTCCTGAGATAAGACGTTGTCTACACTTGTTATTAGCAAATATTCCAACATGGATTTGTGTCCATGCGTCCAGGCCTGTGAAAAGGGCCTGTGTGCAAATGTTAGCTTGCTAGCATGAAACGAGATGGAGGCCCGACCTCCGATGATTAGCATGCTAACGTCAACCTTTAGCCCCAGTCAGCTCTGAGACTTTTTACTCAAGATGTAATGGTGATGGTGATGTCATAAATGCATAGTAGGAGTGAAAGTTTTTTATTTAAAAATGCAAAACCAACAACTCAAGGCCTCCCTGTAAAACCAACTGTGCGTCAGGCAGCTTTTCTCTGCAAGAAATGGTTGTGAATATGTGTTAAGTTTGGCCTCTTGGAAACACTTTTTTTTTTTAAATGTATATTTTAAAAGCATGACTTTATTGTTACAGAAGGTGTTCAATGCACACTTGCAGACGTACAGTCGTCACGCTCTCAAATTGGCACGTTAATGCTCCATAAAAGGATCTGAACCCAGCCTCGTTCAGTGCTAAAATATACATGGACTACTTCAGTATAACTCAGTTAAAGGATTGGCCCTTACACAGCAGATACAGCTACAAAAGAAGGTAACGATGCATCTGTACATAGCTGCTCTATAACGTCCTCTCAACAAAACTAGACATACAGTACCGGAACCACAGCATCTACGTAGGGCAAATAGCGATGGCGAGCACAGCAAACACTAAAGCTTTACCATCTGCAAAGTTCAAAACGCCGTAACGAGGTCGCAGAGTTTTTTTTGGAGGCAGCAGACGATCATAACTAAGAAAGCCTATCGCAGCAAAGAAACGGTAGAAAAAAAAAATGCAAATATTTTCCAGTTTCGCAGGAAGCCGCGAGAGTGTCTAGGGCCGCTGCCTTTGGCGGCGCGAAATTAAAATCTTCCGAGATAAAATCGGCGCTCCTGTTACTCGGAATCGCCGGTTTAAAATATGCATTTGGTTAAGATGAAAGTCGACGGTTTCCTCGATCGCGAGACAAAAAAAACGTCAGGTCGTAGTCGAGGCTGCTGTAAGGTGCGCGAGCTTCAAGCCGAGTCCCACTTAAGATGCTCGAGCTCTAATCGTTCTGTCACAAATAGATAGAAATAAAATAAGAGTCCCCTCAATCCCCCCTTCCTGTCCCACCACCTCCAGATTCGAACCCGCGCATATAAACAGGCCTCTGTTGACCTCCGACACGCTGGTCCCGTCCTCTGCGGGGCCGCCAAGGTCTCCAGTCTCCCGACGGTGACGTCAACAGTGGCCCCCGGGTGGCGTCACCCGGAGACGCGCGCCACTTTTAACGCGGGGAAGCATGAGCTCCCTGTTTGTTTTAGCCAGTTGGCCTGCAACCGTCGCTGCTCGATTACAGGCCAGATTGGGCAGCGGCGCGGTTCCGCCCACCGGTCCCAAATTACATGTTTACCTCGGCACGCTCAGTTTTCAATTTTTATTTTTATAGCAAACCAGTGAAAGGCTGATTTTTCTTCTCACCGCCCCGCTCAAGAGTCAGGATTGTAATTTGCGCAGAATTAGGCGGTCGACTTCTTGACGCCAGAATCCCAGGCTTGTTACTCTGGTGCTTGCGAAATGTCTCGGTTTCTCGCGGAGTCGAGGCCGAGGATGAGTCCAGCTGCGTAAACAACCCCCCCACCCACCCCTCCCCGAGATGCGGCCCGCTAATGCACGCGAAGCCTCGGCCCCCAATCAGGTGTCTCTTTTTTTTCCCAGCACACACTGCCTCTTCTCCTTTAAGCCGTGGTCATCCATCATTAGACACGGCGCTCTGGCCACGGCGACCTCCGGCGTGACCCCCCCGGGGGTCAAGCCCCGGATCTGTGGGAGTTCTCCTCTCCCCCGCCGCGGCTGACAGCTCTCAGCTGTTTTGTCCCTCTTGGCTCCCGGATGCTCCAAACATAGCAGCGCCGCCCCCGCCCGGGTGGCAGGGCCCTGTGTCACCGTCTGTCTGTCTGTCTCGACAATAAATACCAATGAATAAATACCGTAATAGGACACAAGCCACGCCCACCCCCACCAACCGGAACATCTGTGATGCTCCTCCATCTCCTGCCATCATCACCCCAGTCTTTTTTGTCAAGTTCTCTCCTGAGAGTCCTTACTTGGTTTATCGATGCTCAAGAAATCAAGAGTCGAGCTTGTGAGGCCTCCAAATAAATAAAATCGCCAACAGGCGCGCGCTTGCGCGTCAGCTCCGGCTCCACCGCCCCCGAGCAAAGTCTCACAGAAAGTTCCGGGGAGATTCGGTGCGTGGCAGCGACGCGGCGGCATGGAGAATCCGTGCCGGGCCGGAAACAACTTTTTTTTTTTCTTTTTTCTTTTTTTTTTTATCTACACTAAAGCAGAGCCGGGTCACTTTGCTCTTCTCCAAAAAGCGGAGATGCACCCAACTGATTAATTTTTCTCCCCTTTCCTCCCCAAATAAAATTCCCACAACAGATGTTTTGATGTATCAACGCCACTTGCATCTACTCATAGATACACTAAGATCAGCTATTCTATACTGGGGCTTGCTGGGGGGGAAGGGCGGGAGGGAGTAAAGTGTCTTTTTTGTGAAGGAATGTAGGTTGGGCGGTGGGGGGGGTGTTGAGGCCGCTAGTCGATGAACTTGTGCGTGTCCCCGTACAGCCACCGCTGCGGCGGCATGGCGGCCTCGTTGAGGTGGTTGCACTCGTCGCTGCACTTGCAGGACTGGATGAACATCACGGACCTGCTGAAGCGCTCGCCGTCCGGGCAGGCGAAGGTCACGCTGGCGGTGCGCGTGCGGCGCGGCGAGCAGCAGCGGCCGTCGCGGCACACGCCGCAGTAGTTGGGCCGGTAAAGGCGGGTGCTCCTGCAGCCCGCGTGGGACAGGCGGTGCGGCTCGGGTGCCTTGTGGGTACGGGAGCACTTCCTCCCCTTCTGTGGAGGGAAAAGAGACTTTCACGTTGTGGAATGACTCGGCGCTCGGCCGCAGAGTCGCGAGCGTTAACGCCGTCCAAAGCGCGGGAGAACAACAAAATTAAAAAAGGTCAGAGCGACGGCGGCGCGCTGGAGTCGGGAGCACGCCGACAGTAGCTGAGGCTCGACGCCGATGCACATTAAAAACGCCCACGGCGGCTCTGCAAAAACCGCCGGGGAGAAACAGGTGCATAACAACCCATCATCCTCACGAGTGGCTGATGGCAGGGGGCAGAATGTTTTCCGAGGGCGTTTGCGCACGAAATGTGAGAGAGGAACAGAGTGGGTGAATCGAGCGCTCTTGAAATCGCGGCGGCGGAGAGCCAGAGGGCGCAGCTGACAGCCGCAGCGGCGGGTTCCACCGCGGCGGAGCTCCACGTAACCCGCGGGGGAAAGTTTCTAGTCTCCGAAAAGTTCCGGGATTGAAAATCAAAAACACAAAAAAAACACAATGTCTGTTGCTAAAAAGATGCCGCGGAAAGTGAAGTGCAATCTTTTTTTTTCCAAAGCAATCAAATGATGCGCGCGGTCCAAGAAGCCCTCATACCCTCCCACCTCTGAAATT
>CAAKHG010033263.1:0-15177 GCA_901007715.1 Dactylopterus volitans
GGCTCACATAAGCGGGTGGAGTTGACGCATAGTGAGTGATAACAACCATTTAACGGCTTCGTTTTACTCATAACAATGTTATTCCCCTGAAAGTTTGACAAATAGAAATCAACCTGCAATCATAATCAAAGAAAAAAAAACAAAACAGGCATGTGTGATGAGCATCGTACGCAACAAACAGCTCATTAGTGAATCTCATCAACTCACCGGCTATGGCCTGAACCCCCACACGCAGGAAACCGCGCACCTCGCCTTTCTCTGTTACTATGGCAACACGGTGGACCAGTGGCACAGGGTACAGCAGGTTACTCAGGTACACGAAGGCTCTGAGAGTAGAAAAGGAGGAGTGAAACGTGAAAAGCTGATTGGAGAGCAGCGTGAGGCGCCTGCCGCCGCCTGCCGCGTCACCGCCGTCAAGTCTCTGGCGTTTTTTTTCTCCCCGCGTTTATCCAGACTGACAGAGACGCGCCTTTCCAGAGAAGGTGACGTGTCGCGCAGTTTACCACGGAACTACTCGGCTGGTGGAGATTATGCATCAGCAGGAAAAAAAAAAAAAAACCCACGATGGAACATACAGGCGCACATGCGTGAGGATGCTGGAATCAGCAGCCGCTTTATTTTTAACCCCGCGTGACAGGGGTGATGACAGGTCGCCCGGGATGCAGCGGCAAAGCCTGTGGTTTACTGCGCCGTGCTATGGTGGTGTTTGTCTCTCAGTCACTGGCATTTTGTTTGGCGGGACATGATTTGTGGCGCTGCACCCCAGGTGACCTGCGCTTTCTCTGTGGCCCCCCTTCCTGCCCCCACCTCCTCGCGGAGGAGACTCAAGGCCCCGGCAGGAGGGGAGATATCAGCCTGCGACGGTGACGCAGGTTGCTGAGCTGCGGCCGCTGCGGAGTTTTGGTTGGCCTGAAGCCCGCGCTGATCTGTCATCTTATTCTCGGGCTGGTGCGCAGCGTTCGCTACGCAGCCGCGACCATTTACCAATTTCCCAGTGCTAAAAACACTTCATCACGGCATCGTTTTAAAGACAAGTGGTTTACAAGCAAGCATTATGGACTGCACATATTAGGGCTAAACAATATTATGACTGCAAACTACCACTGTGTTAATGTTACCTCTAACAGAAACCAAGAAAACTGTTAAAACAAACAAGGTTATGAGGAAAAATTAAAAAAAAAGTTTGAACCACAACATGAGTGAAAACAAAACTCAAACAGGATTTAAGGAATTTAAAACAAAAAATAAAATAAAAAATAAAAACAAAACACAAATTGACAGACATCTGATCAACTTAAGACAAAAACATGTACTTCACACACAGATGGGAGTTAATACAGTCAGCGCCGCGGTGGTGGCGGAGGAGGAGACATCACACTCGGAGGAGGTGGAGAGAAAAGAATGGTGGCTTCCCAATTTTTGGTCTTAATTCAAAGAAATCCTAATTAAATGGGCCTGTGCGGCAAAGAGGTGCGACTAATCGCACTGATTTCATTTCATTTATCTCTGCACGGCTGCTATGAACATGTGGTCCCATTCCGAAAAGTTCATCCACCTCAGAGGGTTTTGTTGAGAATTGCTAAGCCTACAGCCTTTACTCACAATTCTCAAGATTCTGAATTATCAGTAGCAAATATAATGCATTAAATGATAAGTTCCTTTATTTTTTTTTACTCTGTAGATATGTCCAGCATCTGTTTTAGTATCTGTACATATTGTATTGCAATTTCACGTTTTTTTTCCTTTGCTTCCTCGTGTTTTGTGGCCTGCACGTTTATTTCCCACCTCCAATAAAATCACTGAACCGAGCCAGCAGCAGCCCCACGGCCTCCTGTGTTAGCCTGTGTGTGGAGGAACGCGGGGACGCCACCGCCAGTCACCAACCTTCCCACCAGGATGAACCAGGGGGAGCGGTCGTAGAAGGGGTCCTGGCCGTCGCTGAAGATGTCCGAGCCCTCCTCCGTGCCAGCGTCCGAGCTGGTGTCGTCCACAAAGGCCTCGTCGTCGATCAGGTCGGACATCTCGCTCTGGCGCTCGTCCGCCAGCTCGGTGATCTCGGAGTCGGTGGTGGAGAAGGTAGGCGAGGGCGTGCGGTCGGCCAGGCGCTCGTTAACGCAACCGTGGAAGATGGGGGAGCTGAGAGTTGGTAGTGTGGGAACAGCGGCAAGAACCAAGGGAAGGTAACAGTGGAGGAAGAGTTAAATAGGCCACTGCAGCTCATTAAGCATGGCTCAAACGTGATATTTCACTTCAGCATGGCAACCATTTTCTCCCCATAAGTGGCACGTCACTGCCATACGACATGAAAGCGCTGGCAGATAAAATAAACATGTTAAACCGTGAACAGCAGAAGCACATTTAAAAGTCAGGACGGTGAATGATTACTTAGCTGCACCAAATTAATTAGGGTTTTCTTTCTGTGCGCAAATTTTACACCCAGAAGAACTCATTCTGCTTAAGTTGGAACAACTGCAAATAATAACAGCAGCTATTACACCCCACTTTCTTTTCTTTTTTTAGAAACATGGCCATATTAGACCCAAATCAAGTTCCACTTTAAAAGGATTAATGTAAAAAAAAAAATCTTCTAATATACGCTGCTTGAAAGAGGATAGAACACAAAACGCCACACATTCCCACATTATCCAAATCCACTATGTTGTTAACAAGCTTTTGCATGAACTGGAAGGAATATTGAAATGAGAACGGCAACAGAGCAAAATGAAAGAAATGAATAAATGAAACAATTCATGACTTGGATGGAAAGGAACACATTTCAAACCATGAGATTAAAAAAAGGAACAAATAAACAAAATTATACTGATAAGTGACTTATAATCATCACAAAAAAGAAAAAAAAAACATCTATTGATGAACACAAGTTGCACCAAAAAAAAAAACAAATGCATAAAATTGTTTACATGAGGAACAAAACAAACAAATGATTTAAAAGAACATGTATCACTGATGCATATGTTTGGAATGACAGAGAGTGCATACGTGTAACTGACTTTTACCATGAAAGTGAAACATGGAATGGAAGTGAAAACTCATTTTTGCAAACATGTATCACAGAAGCTACCTGAGTGAAGTCACATTGAATCTGTCAGCCACTAAAACGAAACCTGTCACTTCAGAAGGTATTCAAAGTGGATTACGTGCTGATGTACCGTGGTATTGTGCTGTGTTTTTTATGTATTTTTCCTGTCTTTACGCACCTCCCCACGAGTTTAAACCAATGGAAGCGGTCATAGAAGGGGTCATTTCCTGTCAGAGTGCCTTCTACGCCATCATCCTGGTGTGTGGAGGCCATTTCTCCAGCACGGTCGTACATCTCTCTCATCTGGTCCAGCCTCTGCCTGCGAAAGAGTTGCACTCGATATTACTGAGAAGCACGGGGAGAACACAGCTGGAGGCAAGAGGCTCGGCGTATCCACGAAGAAGTATTTCAATTTTCGCAGAAGCCGAAACGAGACAAGTCTGAAGCGTGGGATGTGATTACTTGAGTTTATCGAGCGACCAGTAGTGCGTGGCTCCATTCTTAAGGTCCTGGACCTCCACGGCCACCACCGTGCGGGGGAAAGGCCTGGAGTCACGCTCTTTCTCGGGCTCTGGTGGCAGGAGCTCAGGGGGCAGCGGAGAGTAGAGTGTGTCTGTTAACAAGACAAACTGGAACTGGACCTGAGGGGTGGGAGGAGCCAGAGCAGAGTTTAAAAACATCAGTCTGTGATGATGAGGAAAATAACAACAAACAGGCCTGGTCTGAGTGATACCGACTCTGAAGCTAAGACCTTTGTTCATTAGCATAATAAAAAATTTGGATGACCGTTTTTTTTAATTATTGCATACTGAGATGTAGGCT
Source organism: Dactylopterus volitans (assembly GCA_901007715.1). Lineage (NCBI taxonomy): Eukaryota > Metazoa > Chordata > Actinopteri > Syngnathiformes > Dactylopteridae > Dactylopterus > Dactylopterus volitans. Next base: position 3,863 of record CAAKHG010033263.1, read on the forward strand.
TCACCGTCTTCACCGCTGACATACCAGCGCTGAAAGGTCAGAAGCAAGCGACCATACCTTCCGCCATTTTGTGCCTTCTTGTGAAGCCACATACTAAAACAATTAACAGCACTGGCCACAAACAACAAAACCTAAAGATATTCAAGACCCTGTCTTTTTTGACAAACGAGCCACTTCCAGGATCAATCACTTATCACCTTGAACCGGACGGGAACATAAATCTCACTGGTGCTGATGAAGACGATGGACCACGGTGGACCAGCTTTTGATTTGTGGCAAATTCAATTTCTTTATGCGACCGCACGTCAACGCTCAACCCTGAAGGATTTAAAGGACTGGGCTCCCGCATTATCTCAAACAGAAAAATGATCTTATGTTGTGTGTTTGGCTAAATAAATCACTGGCATGAGTGTGGCATGAAGAGGAATTGCGATTGGTCCTGTGGTGCCGTCCATCAAATTCCTGAGGTGGGTTTGCGTGGATCGGATCAGGCCAGCCGTTCCTTTTGCTTTATGAGGCTCGTGTAGCTACGAGTGGCTGTGCAGCTGACTCGCCTCCGTCGCAGCACAGAGCGCGTTATTTGGTTTTTAAAGTTACTGATGTGGGATCATTTTTCACACGTTTTCAAGTCAGGTTTTTTTCAGCTGATCGGGAGGACGATGTCATTTCATTTCATGTATTAATGCTTTGTTTTTAGGGATAAGCTCAAGCTGATGTTGAGAATCTTTCATTTGATCACATAGGTGGAAAACCTGCCCTTAATAAAATGCTAAGCTATGTCCTGTCACGAAGCAAGAAGCAATGAAAAGTAATCTTCCTTACTTTCTTCTTCAGCTCCACACTAATGGCGTTGGCCTCCTTAAGGTACACAGCGTTTCCCCACAGCTGGTCACGCAGGGAGGTGAACTGATGGTACCTCCACTTCCTGAAGGCCCACTGAGCCAGCTCGAACTCATGCTGAGTCCACGGCACTGTCGGCAGGCGGGTAATAAAGGTGAGGTGAGCGCGTGCGAGCACATAATACACACACACACGCACGCACGCACACACACGAACAAACGTTCAATTGAAAAGGACCATACGAGTGACTTCCCTTGTTTTATTTCAACCACGCGTCTTTTGAGGATGTGCGAAGTAGCTCTGCTGAAATCATTTCCCTTTGTGTGCATTGACGGACGCGTCCTCCCAGCAACTCATTTGTTGAGCTGCAGGAACCTCGCACACAAATACCGATTCGCGGTTCAATGGGAGGATGTGATGTTAATGCAGATTTCAGCTGAACCCGATTTGCAGACTGATTACTAATTGTGCAAACGTGTATATGCAGGATACATTAAGACACCAAAATACATGTATTTGTAGTTGATGGCCTGAAACATGAAAGTCAGAAGTATGGTCCTTTCGCCCCCGAGTGAAGGTTTATAGTTTAACTATATCGGTAGTATGTTTCATCCCAAAGGAATTAGGGGATACATGATTCATCAACAGTTTTGATTGTTTAATACTTTGGATGGGCGATTAGTATGGTAATATTATCAGGTTTTAATCAGTCTGAATGTCGCTGACATGTTGTTTTGTTTATAAGGCAGAAAATACCATACGCACATCCCAGTAGTTTAGGTGCTAGGGAGAGGAGATAAGGCGGATGTTTGGTTTGGTGGCTTCACCGGACCATTTAGAGAAATCTTGCACGACTGCAGATTCACAGAACATACCTTCCTCCTCCTCCTCCTCCTCCAGCTCTTCCTCATCGGGCGTCTCGGCGACTAGCGAGCGAGTTTCAACCTGTTTTTGAAGCTCCTGCAATTTGCTCTCGTACACCTGGACACGGGAGACACAGGGAAGAGCAGAGAGAGCATAGACGCCCGTCCATCAGCCGCAGCAACTGGTGAACTCATCCAGCCATCAGAAGGCCTGTTCACATTTAAACCCTCAGAAAGAAAGGAAGGAAAAAAAAACAACTTGTCTCTTATTGTAACGGCACATTCTCCATTTTGGAATTCCCTAACACAACTACAGCTATAGTTCTATTTCTACACTGATAGATGAAGGCTGTGGAATTTGGTTACACGTTAACATATGATGATACATGCAGCTGGATATATCAACATGATGATGTAAGGTGACGGCGGGTTAGCAATGACATTAATTATGCAGGGAGATATACGACACGTGAAGATTATGGGCAGTTTCCATCATGTGGTGCAGTTTTAGACCTCCATCAAAACAATGTGTATTACTGAGTGGACATACAACGTCTATGTGCGAAACATGAGCAGCGGGAGCTACTGTGGTTGACTTGAAAATCTGTAATGATAAATAATTTTTTACACAATCACGTCTTCTAACCACAATAAATTTATCCAAAACTAAAGGTCAGAAATAATGTGAGCCCTCCCCAAAATAATTGAGAAAGTACTTCACTTGCGTGGTTGAATTATTAAACTTATTCCTCTCTAATGAACGGTTAGTCGCCCATGCCTGTTTGTCTGGAATTGGTGTGCAATGTTCAACAAATGAAACCCAGCAGAAACAATCATGCGTCATTAGCAACGTATTCTGTGAGAAGTTGCTGAAGCCGAAGAAACAAGGTGCTTGCAGGAGCTGAGTCAACTGTAATCCGATGAGGGGCGCCATCATCATAATCAGAGCGGGACAGGCTGTGGTCTCGATGACCTCATGCTGTTTGTTCAGTGTCTTCCCAGAAGACAATGCAGCCTTTTCATCTTCCATCAATCCTCCTCGCAGCTGAAACCCTACCAGCAACTGCAAGCTGAACTCTTTGGAATCAAAATGCAAGAATGAGTTTCTCCTCTTTTACTCATTGGTTTTAACCTGCTATATTGATCACAATGACGACCATAATGAACAATTTGATATAGAGTTAGAAGTACATTAACATCATATATACAGTATGTGCCCACTTGGGTTCGACAATGGCTCAATTGCTGAATAAGAAGTTGAAACGATTTCAAAATTCACTCCGATTCCATGTTGTAGTGTAGGTGAACTATATTGTCATGATGTAGTGTTGAATAATTCCTATAATAAAAATAAAAGACATACAATAACACATAGGGATGCACTGAAATTCTGGCCAATACTGATAAAATAAATTAAAAAAAAAAAAATCTAGCCAATGGGTGATGCAGATACCATTGTGTTTATTGTTCACTCCCTCCTACGCCAGAGAATAAAATAACTAAACTGTTGTAGAGCTTTACAGCCCGTCTCTGAATGAGCACAGATTTAATCCCAAACTAAAATTACCGGCCCTTTGTCAATTGCCTGCGCAAACTAGTCCTGTTGCAGTTAAAACTCCTCTTTTTTTGCCCATAAAAAAAAATGGAATGAAGACTTTGAATTAATATGATTAATTGTATTAAGAGAAAAAAAAATGTCATCACTTCATCATTTCATTCGATTCGACACTGGCCTAAAATGTTTGTCATCATCCGTGTGCGGCTTATGTCCAGGTACATGCTCGGTAATGTTACAATGACCTCGATCTTTGACCAGCAAAACAATCAATTCATTCTTGACAGTGGTGCCAAACTGGAGGGAATACCCTCCAGACATTCCATAAATATTCCTGTCAATGAGACTATTCTCAGTTGACCTTCTAGATACAAAATATGTCATATAATTTTATCCTTTCTGACGTTTTTTTGTGATCCGTGTGGAAGTTTGTCATGATCAGCATATAACGGTGAGAGAGGGGAGCAAACTTCACTGTAAAACATCCTCCGCGTGAACAGATAAGCAGCCACTGTGACTAGGTCCAAGTGAATCTCGTCAAATTTGCAGACGGCAATCGACAAAACAAAAATAACCGTCGATACAGATGAATCGGCAGACCCCTTACACTATGACTTTTCTGTATGAATGGCCTAATGTATGAATGTAAATAAAACCCATTATTCAAATATGGTCTAAAAGAAGCACTTGACAGCACAAATGACCTGTTGAGATATCCAAATTCTCTGACGAATCAGTCTTTACTCGTTTCTCCGCGAGTACTGCATGCATATGCACTCACTGACCACTTTATAGGGACCCTTTAAAAAAAAAAAAAAAAAAGGTCTTCTGCTGCTGGAGCTCATCTGCTTCAAGCTTCAACGTGTTGTGGATTCAGAGATACGTCGGTTGCCACGAGTGGTTAACAGTAATCAAGTAACTGTTGCCTTTCTAGCGGCCTGAACCAGTCTGATCATTCTCCTCTGTCCTCTGGCACCAACAAGGCATTTCCACCCAGAGAACTGACCGTCACTGGATATCTTCTCTTTTTGGGACCATCCTCTGTAAACCCTGGAGATGGTTGTCCGTGAAAATCCCAGCAGATCAGCGGCTGCTGAAATACTCAGACCAGCCCTTTCGGTGCCAACAACAATGTTGCCTTAAAAATCACTTAGATCACCTTTCTTCTCCATTCTGATGGAACTCCAGCAGATCCCCATGACCACGTCTACATGCCTGAATGCAATCGCACTGCTGCCATGTGACTGGCTGACTAAACATGTGCATTGACAAAGCAGCTGAAGAGGTATACCTAATAAAGTGGCCGGCGAGTGCATGATGATCTGATTCTGTCCCCTGAATGGTTGGTTAATCGAACAAATGCATACCAGCCACCTATAACAAGTAACTGCACTTGGAGCACGCCATTTTATTTCAGTCATAGTTTGAAAATAAACCTCCAACATCACAGGGCTTTAGTATAGCGTTTTGAAATCCGTGAACAACATTGAACCGATGGGTAACGTATCTTTGCACAAAGTGCTTGATTAAGGAGCAACACAACTTGGTACACAGCCACAATGAGGCACTTGACATTGCAGACTCGCACAGCAGATGTACAACACTCGACAAACTCTGAACTGAGACCTAACGCAGACTTATATGTATATTTCAAAAGAAAAGTATATTGTACATTGTACATTTGATTTGTATACTTTCCAGCTTACTTGGTAGCCATCAGCACCAGTGCATACATTAAATAAACAATTCTCAACGGAGCATTTACTAGTGTTGTAAGCTATTTGCATGCAAAGATAGTCAGCGCAAGGTGGGAAGACTAGACTTGCATATGCCATTATGTCATTTGGTTCTTTGTTATAGCATAGTTAAGGCAAAGTATACACTTTCAAAACTTTACATAAAAAACACAGACAATAATTTCATATGCCTCTTTTTTCATTTTGATAGTTCTAAAAGATCTGTCACCATGCTGCTGAGTGTCTCCGTTTTTGAAAGTGATTGGAAGGCCATCTGGTATCCATAATATAAGAAAAAATGGATTCTGCAAAAACAACAAATGTGGCAAGGAACAGAAAGATTGACATTTAGCTTTTGCTGATAAAAAAGAAATAAGTATCAGCTGAAGCACAGAGGCAAAAACATGGACGACATTCATTGACCATCACTGATGGATCTACAGTATCTAGTTTATGTCAATACGTGGCATTTGACAGCTTAAACGAGGCAAAACTCATTTGATATGGACAGTTCCTCCACATAACATTATGCAAACACTCCCAAGTCGTTTTCTTCACTCCAGCATTTTTGAGTCGGGTCTTAGGGAACCATGGCAACACCCTGTGGGACACTCGTCTGAAAGACGGTGAGCTGTGCTTATTCAGTAAACCACAAACTCAGAATTAAAATTTAAGACCGCATGAAACCGAAATGTGAACTTGGTTCCTTGTGTGAGGTTTATGCAGGAAAAGAAGAGTGGCTTTAAATGTTCTGGACTGGTGACAATGAAATATCAGACCACCTCCTGCCATTAATGGATAGTGTATCTGGTATCAATTAACTCCATCATTCTGTGTGAAAAAATAAATACTAATGAGAACACTGCAGTCAAATGTAAACTCTCGCTTGGGAGTAATTTGTAAAAGAATTAAAGATTTTAGTATTAAGTAACCTATCAATAAATTGTTTGGGTGTACTTCCTAACTAATCATTCTTTTATCTGTAACTTCAGGATGTGCAAAATACTCTAATATAAATAGAGGGAATTACATATCTGTGAATAATAATAAAAAGTAAGCCAGGGCTCAAGCAATCACGTGGCTTACTGAGAATTCAGTTAGATATGCTAGTTTCCTTTGCAAAATTAAGCTAAAACCTTGTGTGTAAGCACATTATTAAGAAGGAAAAGAACATATTAAACTGTAAATGCATAACAAGATTAATAAAAATGTGCATTGAATGGCACCTTTTGAATACTTTGACCACTATTTCAGTCTGTAATAGGCAGTCACACAACTAACTAGTGCATCAAGTATTTAAATTAAATTTTAAGTGTAAAACATCGGAAATACTGGTCTTTCCATCCCAGTTCTAGGCCAGTGAGGTACAACATAAAACAAGTTCCAGAACTGATCCCTCCATCCAAACATTCAATCATAAAATACATAGGAAGAAATAAATACAGGGTGTTGCTAAGTTGGACAACAAACAAAAATCTTGATGAAAATGTTCATACTGCAGTGGCCTGAAATAATTCAAAAATAAAACAATGAGAAAACTGCAAATATGAAAACTTAAAAATCCAATTATGATGCGAGTTTTGGCAAATCAAAGCATGATTAACGGACCTGTGCGCTGAAACATGAACACAACTTGTGTCTTCTGAAAGCACTTCTCCCCATCATCTGCCCATTCCTTATTAAAAGCTCTCTCAATGCCAGTGATGACAGCGCACACAATGCAGCACAAACTGATAAAATGGCAAAATATCATGACGATAATAGAATGCATTTTTTTTTTTAATAATAATACAAACAATAGTTCTGGATCAACCATTAACACACGAGTGAGGAAGTCACAGTTTTCGCTTCAATGACTTTGAGCTGTTTGTGATCTGTAATGTGTTTGCCTACTAAACGTTTTGTCTATTCTAGTTCCTCGCTCCACAAGTCCCCCTCAGACTGCCGTCTCTCTGCTGGCTTTTAGATTTGGAGCAGACATTTGCCTGCGCATTCGGGGAGGCGCCTGAAAGTTGATTGGAGGGTTAGCATGGTCAGTGTGATGGTACTGCGGGTAGCCGTTGAAGCTGCCGTCTGTATACATCATGCTAGTGTAGTGGCAGGGCTGTTGATGGTGTAGCTGGGGATGTGCTGGCTGGTTTGGATAGTGGCGAGACTGGTAGAAAGCCTGCGAATGCCTCCTGTTGGGCTCGGGCTGCTGCAGTGACTCCATGGAGCCGGAGGGCCGCTGGCGGAGATTGAAAGAGTTGCTGCGGCCTCGCTCCTGCGGCTGCTGCTGATGGTGGTTGTTCCTATAGTTATGTCTGTGACCCTGGCTTAATCCGTGCTCTGTGCTTTTGTTTCGGCGCTGGACCGATGGGCTGGGCAGTGGAGGAGTGACTTCTATGACTGAAGCAGCCATTTTTTCTCTAGATGGTACTCCTTCCACAGCCTGGCCTTCTCCCTCCTCTTCCTCTACAGCTTCTTTGGGCACTTTTAGCTCAATGACCTGCTCATCTGTGATAATGATATGGGTGCCGGGGCTCCAAGAATTGCGGTGCTTGGGGTTACTTTTGAAGGGGAAGCGTAGTTTGCGGTCCTCTGGGGGTATAAAGCGATGTGGTCCGGTATGCCGGCGGAGCTGCTTAGAGATCTCTTGCTGCTGGAGGTTCTTGAGGCGCAACTGCTCTTGACGTATCCAGCGCATGTGGCCCCTCTTTAGGGTCGAGTCATCTCCTGTTCTTTGGCCTGTTTGGGGATCTCCGTTGTCGGCGTCAGCTCTTTCGGGCACAGCAGGGGTTCCCTCTCGAGGGCTTGGGTTGCTGGATGCGCTAGAAGACACGTCTACAACGGGAGGCTTTTCTTGACCTTCCGGGGTGATGAGCGGAAGGACCTTTTCCATTTTGACCATCTTATTCCTGAGGGCGCGAATCTCTTCATCCTTCATGTTATTCTGTTTCTTCACCTCATGCAAGATGTCCTCTAGTTTATCAATGTGCACCTTTAGCTCGTCCATAACAACCCCTCCTGCTCGCGACCCATTGGTGATGACATCTTCAATGCGCTCATCCCCGACCCCTACAGTGTCCCAAACGTCCCGAGCCACCGCTCTCCATGAGTCCCGCTCATTGGGGTCTTTTTTGCTGTAGCTGGCGCAAAGCTCCTTCATCTTTACGATAGCCAGTGCCTCTATTTCCTGCCGCGTGTGGCGGAAATCATTTAGCGCTACTTCATAACAGATTTCTTTGACTGCCTGGATCTTCAGGTCGGAGATGGTCACCCACTTGGAGTCCTTGGTGATGCGGCGCCGCTGAGGGATTTGGTACATTTTAACGGGCTCTCTTCTCTTCCCACTGCTGGGTAATCCACACTTTTTCACTATGGTTTGCAGCTTGCTGGGGGGTAGCTTTTCCCTCAAGGAAGTGATCAGTCTCCAGCTCTCCTCACAAGACCTCTTATCTGAGTCATCCCCACTATCAGAGTCGCCATCCTTGAGAAAACAACACAGGAAACAAACCAAATGGTTCCCAGAAAAAGGAGAAATTAAAATGGGAAATCAAAGAGAGGACGAAAGGATGGCTTTAAAAAAAGAATGAATAAAAGCTATGAATATGCAACATGGGAACTTCAACAATAAGGCAAGAGGTAAAGGTAAATCGGCTAATAATAATTGAGCTTGGACAGAGATTTGTTGTTCAGATTTTTGAGAATAAGGATATTGACCAGGGAGGACTATTCGTTGTTAAGAAGAGTATTTGGCATACATCATTCTTGTAAAAGATGTATGGCAACATGCAGTTTCATTCTCAGAATTATGTTGAAAACAAAGATAGGAAAAACAAATAATCCAACAAAAAGTGGCTTCATTGACTTTCTTGTTTGTTTTTGTTACATCCTCATTGAAAGAATGGTGATAAGGATATGAATATATTTACATGAATTAAAAATACATCTCAAAAATGGGGATGTCAACTGTTACAATATTGTTCCCAATGTTGCATATTTATACTAAAAGTAAATGTAGAGCATGTCTATAATGATTAGATAAGAAATATCAATAGAGGATAGTAGTTGCTGATTGGAGCACTTTCGTGTATTGTTTTGTGATATTCCTCTTCGTAATTGAAAATTAAGTGAGTTAAAAGCTGGATCCCAAGCACGCTACCGTGGCATGCATAGCATGCATGCAGTTGGATTTTGGAGCTTCCCCTCTTTAGTCCAGAAGGTTTGAGTGGCTTTAGTATTAGCAGTAAGTTAGAAGACAGTGTTCTTGCAGTTGACCAGAAAGTCAGTAGAGAGAGGAGAGGCAGTGGTGAGGGTAAGTGTTAATCCACTACAAGAAAGCTTAGTTAGTTGGAAAAGAATGCAGTTTCTCATTTGTTTTTTGTTGTTTGTTTTTTTTTTTGTAGACAAAGAACATTACAGATCACAACCAGTCGGGACAGATATTTCAGGTCCTACATATGATGCTACGTCTGTGTCTAGAGTTGTAGATGTTCCACTGCTGTGAGTCTGAGCCCTACACCTGCAGCTCTGAAACATGAGTGTGGAGGAGGAGGTCTGTGATTCACTCTTTCAACTGTGAGCAGTGCTAACTGTTGTTGAGCCGTGTGCTCAGTGCACAACGCGGACGCCAGATAAGGCTGGCAAACAAGGGTAAGCCAAAGAAGTCAATGAGAAACCACATTATCACTATCTGTCAAAAAACTACGGAAGGAATTTTTGTTATCACAATGCATTGTACCCGTCAGCAACTGCATTGAGGAGATGAAACTCAGGACAAAAACAGCAAGAGTATAGAAATCTAATCAAAGCAAATCAACAGCCACCTGGAAATTGACCAGCTCAACAGCAAACACTGCAACTTAGTCCAGAACCAGTACTGAATGAGTTAAGAAATCATGCTATTAATATGAACCATGCAAAAGCAGCACCTATTTCCAAAAAAAAAAAAAAGTTTGATATATTATTCAATTCTGACCAATGCTCAATCTCTTTTTATTCAATTTTGATCCTTATATCAAATTAAATGTGGCTGGAAGTTGCTGTTTTGCAAGATTCAAATACACTATAGAGGAAACAAGAAAGGGGAGAACAGTGATTTGGAAAAGGGAAAGCTTAACAATCTAATTCTGGCTTCATCAATTTGCTCCAGAAAATCAGTTAAACTCGAGAGAGAGGCGGAGTGAAAGCTCATCTGTGTCAAACCAGAAAAACTTCCATGCAAAAAAAGCAGACATGCACTGGCACACACACACACACGCCCGCGCGAACACTCACTCACACACACACACACACACACAGACACAGACGCACACGTACGTACACACACGCACGCACATCTCAAAAGTGTAGGAGCTCAGAGTGAGAATTAGTACTAGTCAAATTTAAATGGACCAAGTGAAACTAACATCCAAAAATCAAACTAGCTTTCCAGTTGTATCTCACCATGGCAGCCATGCTTTAACTTTACGTCACACTTGTGTCACACATCTCGCAGTTGTACTGACTGAAAAACCTGACAAAAAATGGCAAACTGGCTGGCTCGCAGAAGTAGTTGCCTTTGATTTGATCTAACTAATCTGCAGAAATTTTCACATCATTTATGGTTTAACTGCACTTAAATCCGCTCTGGCTAAGTTGCTACAGCTTTTAACGTTATTGTAGAAAACAGACTGGGTCTAATTAAATAGGCCGGCTCTTTTTAACTCACCAGTCTCTGCTGTTCCAGAAGTTGGTCTGCTTCTTCCTTCTCCTTTTTGTACAAGATTTCCATCTCAGTGAGCCTACAGAATAATCAGAATACATGGTGAAATGCATCATACAATCCGTCAATGAAACCCCACACATGAGACTACTGGCACCAAATGAAGTCAAGCCAAATCATCATACCTTTTCTCCATCTCCTGCTTCATGTCAATGCCCTGCTTCTCCAGAAGCTCTCTCTGAGCGAAGGTCCAGTCCACTGGTTCCACAGGGGTCTCGGCCGATGGCGTTTTCTCCCTTTCAGCCCTGGCTTGTTCTGGGTGGTTGAAGCGGAACACGTGGTTCTTCCCCATTATTATACGGTTTCCTGAAAGAAGGCAGGTGTGGCAGGAATTAAGGATGGACGGCAGAACATTTGCAAGGACAGCGCTCCAAAGGTGCTTGAGGAAATGTAAATGGTTCCAACTGTTCCAATTTTGTTTTGACTATTCTAAAAAAAAAGTCTAAAGCAAACCAACAGAAGGTTTTATAAGCCATGTTTTAAAACCATGATTTATGAGGCAAAATTTGTAAAAAAAAAAAAAAAAAAGTAAGTGAAGTGCTCAGTTTCAAATTTAATAAATGCGCAACTATTCT
>CAAKHG010033263.1:15325-29342 GCA_901007715.1 Dactylopterus volitans
TTAAAAAAAAAAAGTCTAAAGCAAACCAACAGAAGGTTTTATAAGCCATGTTTTAAAACCATGATTTACGAGGCAAAATTTGCAAAAAAAAAAAAAAAAAAGTGAATTCCTTCATCTATTATACACAGTTACTTTGGCCAGACGCAAAACTCACAAACTTTGAAGAAATGTACCTGAACGAAGCTGGATCGCATCCTCGACGCGCTTGCCGTTGACGTAAGTTTCCGATCCCTCGCAGGGCACAAGCATGACGACCACTTCAGCGAAAAAACACACAATCCAATAATCAGTGACTCATTTCGAGAGGCTTGTTGTCGTTCATTTTGAACATCTCATCTTATGTATGAACTACTCACTGCCATTTAAGGCCACAAAGGTTTACATCAACAAGAGAAACTGGATTGTGACTCTACATTCATGAACTAATTGCATCCATTGACAAAATGTTATTTGCTGCTTTTGCAGGGAGGGAGGAAAATGATCTCCTTTCTTCAACTTTCCTTAATCCAAAAGAATACAGATATCCAATACACCCATTTTCACACACAAAAGCACGTGCAAACAAAGACATGTAATACAAAATATGATAAAAAAAAAAGATCTCTCACCATCTCCATTAGCATTCCTCTCACTGCGGAAGATGCAGTGCTCTTCCTTGATATGAGCACCACTTAAGACAATATCCTGTCGTCTTTCGGCATCAGCCTGACCCACCCTGAAACAATCACAAAGGCCATTTTGAGCGTCAACTCTGCTTTTGCACTGTATTGGCAGCCACTTCCTCAATAGTCGCAGACATGGGACCTTTAAATTCTGTAAAATTCCATTGGTGTTTCACCTGTGATGCTTTTATCTATCAAAAAAGATGTAGGAATGACGAGAAGGCAAAAAGGACTAAGGAGAGCCAAAATTTCGATGGTAAAATATATCTTGACTAACAAAACCTTTGACTCTTGGTTAATAAAATGGGAAGAATGATAGACAGTTTTCCAGGCAACCTGCTTGAGAGAAATTTCAAAACCTTTCCCAATCCTCTGCAGCACGTCAGTGTCGTCACGGGCGTTTTGGTTACCTTGTAATTCCATCTTTGATGTAGTACAGCAGACACTCTGACATGAGAGGATCCTCATTCAGGTTAACCAGGTGTGGGGTCTGCGGGGGAGACATGAGAGGCGGGCAATTTTAATTGCCAATAACAGTTTGGGGATTTCACTTGCATCTGAGAATATTGAAAATGTCCATCAAACTGGGCATAGTTTCACATCAAACACTGTGACTGGCCTTCAGTCGTACATTATCTACATAAACGTTAACGGTTACATCCACACGGCACTCACATGTCAAAGTACTGCTACAAACGATGAAAGCAACTACTCCTAAAAAAACCACCAACCTTCTTTGGGGAAAAGACCCCGTTAAAGTCTGTATAGAGATCACAGGGCCTCTCATTGAAATTCTAACCCATGAAGCAGCAGCGGGTGAGAGAAATAAAAATGAATGAAAGACAAATGGTTGTGAACAAAAAAAAGAGGGGGTGGGGAGCAGAACAATTAGCAGCAGGAGCTGGACTTTAAAAAAAACAGGTATAAAAAAAGGATACATTTTTAAGGGGGCGAATTTTCTCAAACCAAAACGGATCTAGTGACAGCCAGTGCTTAAAAGGCAGCGTTCAAAAGGTTACATATCCCTTTCCTTATCAGGGCAGACGGACACATCTACTGGGCCTTATGTTGCTGGCATGCATCACTGCCTCGACTAAAAGATGCTGAGGAGATTAAGATGAGTGGGGGGGGTGCATCGCCGCCTGTAATTTAATATGTCTCATGACGTCACTAACAGCTCTAAGCAGCTAAAAGGGAAGGATTGAGTACTACCACGGAGCCAAGTATTATTTTCACAAACCTCAGGGGGAGTGGTCTGCGTGAAATTTTATTTCAATCATAAATACATGTGGCTGAGAATTAACTGCAACAACATATTCTACACAGATGATAAAAAAAACCAACCAGAACTGCAAGAGATGCGGGCTGGTGCACGGGGGTGGCGGCAACATTGACAACTACTCTTGCCATTGGGAATAAAAACAATTACGATGGTAAATCAAGACTGAAAGCTGAGTTGTGGCTACATCTACAGCAGGGTGGGTGCTTCATCTGTCACTTTGACGCAACAAACCTTCTTGGTGGGAAAACAATCAAATTGCTCCTCAAACGGCCTTTCATGGCTAAGCTGAGTAAATTATCAGGCATGGAAAAGGAAGACAAGATGATAAAGATGAAAAAGAGATGGTACAGGGTTCTTATGGAAACAGTCACACGGGAAACGGAGCTGAGGAAGTGATGGTGGTGGATGGTGCATCACCACCACCATCACCACCCACGGTAAACTGACACGCTCTTCTGATGTCAGCGTCTCGGCACATGCATGACGTTTGTCCTACCTTTTTAGGAGAGAAGACTCCCAAAGTGCCTCCATCTTCACGGATTGCCACACCCATCTCAGCAAGCAAGGCCTCCCTGTAGAGAAGAGAGAGAGAGAGAGAAAAAAAACATACGCATGCAGACAATTTCAGTGCCTTCACACAGCATGTTGTATACATTCCGTTTTTGCAGCATTGTGGCTACTCTTAAGCAGAACAGTGATTTGTGGAGAGACAGAATGGCCATCAGCAGTTCAATGGCCAGACAGTAGTATGGTTGATGCCTGCGCCCACAAATGATTGGATAAAAAAAAGTGGAAAAAGGGGCTGAGAGCGCTGTGTGCGCAGCAGACTGTGACAGACTCAACAGGCTGAGTGCAAAGGTGTCACGTGAGAAAGGTCAGACTGAAGAGTACAGAATGGTGAAAGGATCTAGACAGAGCTGCCGGCAGAGACGCTACTGACCTCTCCATGCGGATTGCCTCCGTCTTTCGCAGTTTCTCCTCCCATGTTTCATTGAGCTCTGCAATGATCTTTTCTGATTCCTGAACACAAGAGGCAAAATTTGAGGAAATGACCAATGCGATCCTCACCAACAGCAGCGCAGCGGCGTTTTCACGGTTAGTTCAGGAAAAACAGGCTTAATCAGTCTCTGGTATCATGACATATAGTTTGGTGCACTAGTGACAAGCCTTCTTAGGGGTCAAACCTGCTTAACTTAGATAACAATTTTTTTATACAAGTAATGTCGCTTGAAGTTCGACTAAGCAACCAGTGCAGCAAGACATCCATTTCTCTGAATATTCATATATTCCTTGGCATGTGTAAGGGTATAAATGCTGTATATAATCATCTAGATTGGATAATGTGAATTATATCTTGGCTGGGACACACTGACAATAATCACTGTAATGTTTTCGATTTCTAACATATCTAACTAAAATAGCTGCACCGCTGTGATTAGTTTATGCCTCACTATGAGAGCTAAAACCAAATGAGACTGTATCTATTTTGGTCGAGTTCCCTCAATATCTGCGTCGGTGCTTGACGTCATTGGATGACAGACAGACTGGGCACCTTGGTTGCCAAGGAAACTGCAGCTTCTCATGGTTGGCTGTTGCAATCCTATGTGCTCCCTAATCAACAGAGTGAGAGGTCTATTGCAAGTGTGAGAGATGCGCAAAGCCACACGAGGACTGAGAGTTTCATCAAAGGCTACGTGTGGGCTAAAATCAAAGAGGGATCTTAACATTAAATGACCTTCTAAATTACTGAGGAATAGTACGCTATCTGTGCTGTGACTCTAAGCTGCTTTAAAATTTTTGACTCTAATTAACATAAAAAGTCAGTTCACAGATATCTAAATATTTTTTTTTTGAAAAGATGCACTTTCTACAGTTAAATAGTACCCTTATATCTTTGCAAACATAACCCAAGGGAAATTTCTGTAAGATGTTAAAATCAAACAAGTAGATGAAAACTGACAGAATAAGCCAATTAGAATAATTATTTTAGATTGCTGTTGGTAGTATATGATAGAGTACTGTATATTATTGCAATATCCAACGATAAGCAGTGCAGGAAACCCCTCTTAGGCCACACACTTACTACACACTTGGAGCAGCACAAGATTAAAAAAACAAAACAAGATTATGGCGGCAGATACAGGAAAGTTACTGCATGAAATTAAATGATAACCGTTATTTATAGTAATTACAAATGTATTTTAAGTATGTATTTTTTGATTAACGTTAAATAATTACAGATACAGTGATGTATACATTGGTTAAAATAAATAATTTCAACACTTTTGTGTTGCATAAACATTTACAGGCTAGCCGGATTTCCCATGCAGCACCACACAGGTTATATTTAAACCCTAATACAAGCGTGGCTGGGAAATACAAACAAACAAAATAAATAAATAAATAAACTCTGCGTGTGAGTAAAAATAACTTAAAGTTGGAGATTAAAGTCGCCAGAGTTTAAGGTTTTTGAAGCGTAAGAAAGCTGTGGGAGTCCTCTTTTATATAAAGGGCAGTGTTGTGTCTTCACTGACTGATGACAAAGCAGCGGGCCTACTGTACTTTACCTTGAGTCTTTCAATGGCCTCCTCTCCTCCAGGTGTGGACATGATGCGCTCTTGGATGCTAGTAGCTGACTGCAGACCCCCCTGGCTGCACAGTGAGCCAGAGGATGGAGAGGCTGTCAGGGAACCAATAGGGGCTGTGGAGAAATGGCCAGGGCGTTGGTTCTCTGAGGCTATCAAGTATCTATTCTTATTGTTCTGAATGTCTTTGAGGTCTGAGCCAACAGCAAGAGAGAAGACGGGAGAGGGGACAAAGAGAGGAGTGGGATAGGAACAGGACAGCACAGGGGGGGGATAAACCACACAAAATGGAGGAAATAAAATGACAAATAGGAAAGGGAAGGAAGAGAGAAGGAGAGATGGGGGAAGAGAAAGGACAAAGGGGAGGGAAGACCAATGTAAGACACACGTTGTACATCAAAGGGTTAAGACAAACACCTCCCATAATGGTGAGCTACAGATATACGCAGTTTTCACTCCAGATAGATGGGGAGTCTACTCTCCAACTTCCAGAGAAGATGCATTAGATTGCTGCTTATAATGCGAGCCAACTGCAGTTCAGGATACATCAGAGGGCCAGAATGACGGTGCAAAACAGTTACATCTGAAAATCTTCCCGTATGTGCACTTCTGATGAATAGGGTGGAGTCACTGTCGCTTTTGCCGTGAACTCTAACGTAAAAAGTGAATATACTGCGTGAAAACTGCTATTATTGTGACAGCTTTAAGGATGGCTGGGAGATGGAGATTGCAAGAAGGCACAGGGGGCAGACAGGTGATAGTTGTTGACACATGCTGCAAAAATTCAGCCAAGAGTTGAATAGACTGATTCACTGCGCACGCACACACTCACACGCACCCACACACCCACACACACGCACACAGGCGTGCACTCACACACCCCCATCCACACAAAAACATTGCCACAGCAGCCTCATTAAAGATCAGGAAGCTCTTGTCACTCTAATGGCCTCAAGCAAACATGGGTGAACAAAGTGTAAACTCAGAACTAAAAGGCAAATAGCCCATGAATGTAAAGTTTAAATGAATGTGCTAACATTTTGGAAATAAAAATAGGAACAACTGCTGAGATGGGAACTATAGGATTTTGAGAATGCATCTATAACATAACTAGTATGCTCTCAGTGATGCAATAGAAGCAAAAGGTTAGGATTATCTCACAGGTTAGGAGCAATACCACAAAATATTAGCGCAAAAGATAGGTTGAAAGGAGGACGTGTTAGGGATTAAGAAAAAAACAGGGCACTCAATCAAACTAACTACTCAGTACAAACTATTCGGGGTGCAACGGTATGTGTATTCACTCTGAATAGTCACAGACAAAGCTGGCGTCTTTTAAATCAGCTGTGTGAACTTTGGGTTCCCTGTGGACCACAGCCGTGTGTGGAGCGCGAGTGGTCGATAAGACGTGGGTTAGAGTCGTCCGACAGCTGTGCCGCGTGTCAGTGGAAACGTGTCAAACATGCTAATGCGTATTAAGACGGCATCGCGCAGATCTGCCAATCACCGTCACTGGGCAAGAGAAAAGCATCCAAAAACTTAACCCTGCTGTCTTAAGGGGAATCTGCATGTGAAAGCAGGCAGGGCCAGAGACATTAACGGGACTATTTCCATATACATTTCGACAGCTATGTGCCCATGTGCAGTAGCAGAGGACCCAAACGCAGTGCTAGTGGACCCTGGCTTCAGTATTTATTATAAGTGCTGGAGCCTCACCACAATGCCCCATCCTGTGTGCACATAAGCCAGTCAATGGTCCATGCCATTTAAAGATGTACACGAGCAGTAACTGAGTCATGTAACCCTTACTAATGCACATGTTTGATTCTGTATTAATCCATTTATTTTGTACGTTTAAAACATAAAAGATGCTTTTCAGTTTTTGCAGCCGACTGCGACCCATTTCCCTTTTCAAATATGTCTTGTGTGAGAGTCTATGCATAGTTCATTATCGACGACAGGTTATACCAACCATTGCATGTAGTTCTAAACGGCACGAGGTGGAATAAACTGTAACATGCACTGCTGTCTGTTCAAAATAAATGAAAAGAAACCTAGAATTACGTGTTTCAGAAATGATTTTTTTCCCCCTGTTGTACCAAACTCATACCATAACCATGACCCCAAAACCTAGGTACTGAACTGTGACCTCTGTGTACCGTTACACCCCTACAAACTACCATAACACACCAAGTTAGTCAACTCTGTATATACACACACATCTAGTGTGTCTACTAAAGATTTTTAAATTATGCACCTGTCCGTCTGTAGCTCTGAACCTCAGTTTGAGAACTGAGAAGTGGCATTCTAAAGCTTTGAGCACTGTCACCTGCAGTGAATAATTAGTAAATGTAAAGAAAATGAACAGAGAGACAGCTGGCAAATCAGAAAAGAAAGTGAGTTAATGGCACAGACATTATAAGAAAACTGTGTAGGCGCGTTGGGGAAGACAGATGAGGAAGTAATTCTATTCTATATAGTTGGTTTTACCCCAGCAAATATTTGCCTCACCCCCATAACTATAACAAATAACATAAAGACAAGCGCAAAGCATCTTAAACCAAGTGGCATGCTAACCAAGTGGCATGCTAACTGTAGCCAGATCAGCACATCTTGGAAAGCCTTTCATTTGTCAGCTTTTTTTTTTTAAGCTTTAGCTTTTTTAGCATTTACATGCAAAGCTGGCAACAAATTTAATACATAGGCAATGGGCGGGGGATAAGCAATGTTAGCTATTATTAATAGGGCAAACAATTTTGGACAATGCAGACTACCACACATATACACACATTTGATTCCACTTCCTGGGCAATCATCCCCCATAGGATCAACTGAGGGAAGGCAGGAAAAGATGAGAAGGGTCAGAGGTCAGCACCAGTAGAATGGTAGGAAAAGGTTTCAGACATTTCTTAGTGAGCAAAATGAGAATGACAACAGTTACGAAAAAAAACAAAACAACAACTGTTGAGTGGCTTGTTAAGAGCTACGTCGTTAAGCATGAGCAGAGCTAGCTACAGTTTTGTGGATCTGAAGTATTAGTGTTGCATTCAAGGCAGACTGCTAAGCATTTGTTGAGAGATGAATGCTCTGCAACGTTTGGAAAATCATCTGTCACACACTGGGGTTAAATTGGGATTTGTGATGTGCGGGACTTATATGTTTACAGAGTTTCATGGCGCCTTCTCTACAATTTGAAAGAAAACGAGGTAGAAGTGGCGGTATGAGCCCTGAAAAAAAAAAAGGTGATTTGGATGATGTGGACGATAATGTAAAAAAAATATAAATGATCTGTAATCTGGCCTCTCTGTGAAATCCCAGTGTCTTTTTGGATTGATCATTACTGTATATTCTGTCTATGTTTCTCTTTCATCTACTTCTCTTTGCCCCCTCCACCCCCCCACTTCTCTCTTGTCTCCTGCCAGCAAGATAACAATTATTCATCAAAATTAGATCCATATTCTTTGTTTGCTTTGAGATGGATTCGTACCGCACAATTCCATAAGCTTCCTCTGTCATCTCCATCAACTTCTCTTTCTTTCATACACTTCCTCTCCCACGTATCTGCTGTTCCAAACCTCAGCTTTGTCAGTATAAACTTCATTTTCTCCTCTGACTGGCTATGTTAGCTCAATAAATCACTCAGGTGAACCTAGCCGGCATTAAACACAGCAGACGGTCACTGCCTGTAGTGCAATATGTTTGCGGTATGGCTGCAAAGATACGTTTTTCAAATTATGTCTGGGGATGACTGAACAGTCCCCTGATAAAATTAAGTAACTAACTAGCCGCTGTTACGTTTCGACATTTTTTTTCTTCATGTAAACATAGTAAAAAGCAACTGAGCAGTTTATAAGGTCGGTTTGGTGATTGACTGAGTCTTTGATGAAGGAGCGGGGCTTGAGCATCCATTGATGAGTGCAGGCCTACGTGCCGGAGCTCCGCTTTAGACACTCCCGGCCCAATTTAACCCCTGATGGCACAGCAACATTTACTGAAGTATTTCCAGAAATCTTTTTCCTAATTCCAAACAAAGACAGTGCCTTTTTTTTACTGACAGAAGGAAGATATTTCATCCAGATGGTTTGAAGTGTGTATCAAGAACCTTGGAATGTCAGAACAAGATTAATAATTGTCGTACGAACCTCTGAGGTTTTCAAACAATTGTTTATCTTTCCGACGAAAGGATTCTCACTAATCTATGACTCAAACTGACGCATGAGAGGAGCAAACTGGGGCTTGATCTGAACAAGCATTTGCAAG
The DNA here is from genome assembly GCA_901007715.1 of Dactylopterus volitans. Taxonomy (NCBI): domain Eukaryota; kingdom Metazoa; phylum Chordata; class Actinopteri; order Syngnathiformes; family Dactylopteridae; genus Dactylopterus; species Dactylopterus volitans. The sequence goes on from CAAKHG010033263.1 coordinate 24,115, forward strand.
AAAGCAGGTTATTAATCAGTTCAGATATTAGAGGCAATTAAAAAGCTTAATATGTCCCTAATTGACAATATCATGAGCCATTACTCATTTGTAAAGCAAATGATGTGTGGTACGCTAACATGGCTCTAAACTATGAAATGGATTATCAGTCACCATCAAGCACATATGACCAAATTAATTTTCATCGAGTTATTTAGAGACTGTTTGTGCAGAACACAACCTCGAAAATATAAACCTTGTGCTCTATAACATGTATTACACATATCACGAAATAGACATTATACGATTTACTTTGTAAGAGAGCATTGATGGTATTTGTATATATATATGTTTTAAACAGCTGTTATGTTAATTCTTTTTAGTTTGGGTCAAACACTAGCACTGTCATGGAGACAAAAATGGATGACTGGAAGCAGTGAGACAACGAAGAAGACGGAACATGTCGTGGGCTCGTGGTCGGCCCTGAGAGAAGAGGCAGATCCAGTGTGGCTGCACATACGACCTGCTGCAACAGTATCAAACTCACTGTCCAGGATGTCTCCCAAGCCCTGCGCACGCAGCAGCTCCTTCAGCCGAGCCACTTCATCCTTCAAGTCGCGCACCAGCTTATTGTTGGGATCCTCATTGATGACAGCATTGCATTTAATGTTCTTGGCTCGGTCGGCATAACTAAAAAAAATAAAATAAAATTAGGAATATACCATTAACTGCAGTTAATTTTGTTAGTCACTAACAGTGCGGTGGATTGGAGAGCTTACCGGAGTGTGCTGAGAGTTTCATCATAGTTGATATCTGCAGGGCTTAAGGCAGCTACCATTGCTGTTCTGGAGTTTCCGCCTAGTAAAAAATGATAACAATAAAAATCAGATGAGTTGAATTATGTGAGAATGGGTAAAAAAAAACATTTTTCGAAAGCTATGTATGTACAGCTAAATAAGACAGAGCCAATTTGTTTTAAATTAGAAGATTTCCACTCCCCTTTACATGACTTAATTCCAAGAAACTGTCATCTGAGACTGAATTTAACCAATTACTGTACTCAAAAGTGTTTGACCAATCTGGCGACTCCTCTGACATATAGATAGTTAAATTTTTCTTGCTGTCAAGGTTTTTGCTGCGCAATACCTACATATACTACACGCAACCACATTCCTCTGGTAAAGGCTCTCAGCCAAATGTTGTTGATGTTCATACCCAGGTTCTCCCTCAGCAGCCATGTCAAAACGGAGTCTCTGTACGGGATGAAATCAGACTTCTTCTTCTTCTTGCTCTGCAATACGAATTCAGATACATGACATAACAGTCAGAAAATAAAAGTGGGAACCGTCGTAAGGCTGTCTGTTTTACCACTGAAAATTAGGGATGAGAATTAAGACTGTACAATGCGTGGTATCATGTGAACAAGTAAAACGAGAAAGGGCCTGATTCGATGTCCCTTTGCTCCTATGTGAGAAATGAGTTACTGGGCATGGTGGCTAAAAGCACAAAAGATTCTTGTGGCAGAACATTTCACAACGTCAACGTTGCACATGGCAAAGGACAGTGAATCTAGACCGTGGCAGGAATCGAGCGTTAGCGGTTGAGCAGTCAAAGGCTTTACCTTGCTGGTACAGTTATCCTGTGTAAGCAGGTGTTACAAGGACAAGAGGAAAGAAAACAGGAGGAGAGGCATTATGGCACGCCAGGCAACAAACATTAATTCCTTGAGAAGATAAGGTCAAGTTGTGGAAGGTAAAAAGAAAGGGAGAACGAGGAGAAGGGGTGAGCGAAAAGAAAACGGCATGTAGCACTCACCACTTCAGCCAAGGCGGAGATAACTTTTCCTAATGTCGTGAGGGATTTGTTGATGTTTGCGCCTTCCTACAGGCACAGATGAGGAAACAAACAGATTATTCAGGCTGATCGAGTAGATTCCAGTGGACTGTCGATGCTCATTTCGGGACCTTCTTACCTTTAGTCTGGTACCTTTAGCTCCAGTGGAATCTGCACGTTCACTTCCTGCCAAGTCTACCAGGCTAATTTTGCTGACCTGAGGGCGACGTAAATGCATTTTAAATAGACTCAAGTTTATAAATAATACACATTGGAGGCTTATGGCAAGTAAACCATCTTTGAAATGTACTACTACATATTACTGTCAAACGGCCAGATAGATCTTGGGGATGTAATCTGATAGAGTGGGTGAATACAATAGGCATTTTGTTAAGAACGACACAGTGGTCTTTGTCTCTTCACAGTCAGAGGAAAGGCTACGCGAGACATCTTAGCTAAAATCAAAGAAGCATGGGCTGTGAATCCAATCCAAACGTCATGGAATCATACTCCTGTTTTAGTGCCTCACAACCTAATAAAAGAATCAGAGCGCAGAGGGCCTTCATGGCGTCTGCTGACCTTTTCCGTAGAAAGATCTGTCTCGCTGTCGTGTTTTCTTTGCGTGAAGACGATGGTGAAAACCGCATGGGACCTGCTGCTGGTCTCATTCATGTTGGTGGCAGCCACAGTTCTGCAAGTTGCAACATTAAGGTGGAGTTAGAAAACACGGATATAACAGATTTTCTTGGTGCATAATTTTTCTTTTCAGTTATTTGAAATAATTGATTAAAAAAAACAAAAAAAAAAACATCGTCTTGGCAATTACTCAGGCTATCATCGCCGTTTTAGCGCTTATTAGAGTGAATTGACCGGTGGATTATTTTGCGCGGTGGAGGTGGATAATACTGCGAAGACACCAAACACAAATACATAACGCCTGCTCAGAGGGATAGACACAGGGGAGATACTGGTTTTACACGGCATGTTCTCGAAATAAGCCCTCTGAGTCAGCACAGGAAGATTAAGGCAGGGTTCACTCCTCCCCAAAGGAACTCTCGTGACACGCGCATACACACACGCACGCACGCACGCACATGTGTCGACAAGTTCACTTTTCAATTAGAAATACTTATTACCTCCAATAAAAGCAAGGTTCTTTTTAAGAAGAGTTAGTCAGCCTTTCAGGTCATTCTGGCCTACTGTGTGATCTAAAAGTACCCACCGTGACACAGCTGTCAATACCCCTTTAAATGTTCTGAAAAGTTCCTTAAATAGCTTTACACTTGACTTCAACTCGTGAAGTCCCTAAGTGACACTTGCTGAACATCCTGGCTTGGTCAGGTGACAATATGTGATTTTGGGCACCCGGAACAACATTTCCCAAAATGGCCGTGTAGCTGGTAAGCAGATGTGACATGAGGGACTCATTTCTGAAAGCGTATTTTCTTTGTCGCTAAAGGTAATTTTCAACCCATTTGACGATTCTAATGCTTTAACAGCAGGCCCTGCATAACATTTAAACTGCTCTGAACGCGTCTGTTGAAAAAAATGATATGAAACACAATCAGGGAGATGTCACGGTGAGATATACATCACGTTGTCCTTTTAACCTCAAGATAGTCACAGAAAATTAAATGTGACATATTTGTCACACTGAGAGAAATGGTAATGAGCTGCTCAATTCTCTGGTCTACATCCCACATGTTTTTTCCTACAAGTAGAAACGGGCTTGGGTCCTTATGGGTAAAACTTAATTTACCCAGTTTTTGAGTTATAAATGTACTCCAACTAGACTTTCCTTAAACAACACTGGAATCCAAGCTGTTATCTGGTTGGCACATTTCAGTCTGAATGATTTTACTATAACGACGTTAACATTGCACATATCACCGATGCTTTAACTCCACGACTTCCCGTCAGCTCAGCGTTATCCGAAGTCATAGCTCACCTGGCCTTATTGCCTGCATCCATTAAGTCAGCGATGTCTGTGTAGGAAGTGACAGCAAGCTTGGATAGGTCCTCCACGTAGGGACCTAATAGAGGATGTTCTCGCACTCGCAGGTTCCCTTTGTTCTTGGGATTGAGCAAGTCTCGCACCCGTTCACAGTAGATCTCCATGTAACTGACCTGGGGGCAATTGATAACGCAACTCAATGTTAGCACAGTGTCCTTGGAAAGCAATGTAGAGGTATATTATCATCCTGCAGAATTTCAGGGATTCTCACAATCTTCAACAATTGATCCAAGAAAGGTGGGTGACTGATATCCGATTACAAAACACTTTATCAAGAAAATGGCTCTTTAATTTCAGCCCATCTTCTTTGTCAGCTCCTCTGCCAAATCTGAGCCTGTTTATTAACTAATATAACAGGAGTGTGGTTGTTATATTTGATACAACCTTATAATCTAACACCAAAGTGATAGGTACTATGAACTTATTAAAAAGGACTTCATTCAGATAGCATTTTCTTAAATTGCAAAACTATGACTGTACCCTGTTTGGTTTAGTTTTACTGTTTTGATTCTGTGTCGCACTTGAACTTTTCTCTTCAGATGCACCTGTTTTACTATTTCTAATATTCGCACTGTTGGTTTTAGTGCGTCATATTGTTTTGCAAATTCTGTATATTGTAAATGAGGTTGTTATGAAAAGTCATTCTTATTGCCAGAGATGCCGTTAGGGGAAAACTGAGAACAGTTCAATGGAAGCTAGCCACCATGAGAGTCAGAAGCAAGAGATAAGAGTGGGGATTAGAGATGCCAAAGCAGAAAGAGACTCACCTCTACTGAGTAAGAGAGCTCCTCTTTGTTGCTGTCCTCGTTGATTTTGTCAAATAGGTCTTCACAGAGCTGAGAGACAAAGAAGAAAGACATTTCAGCGCAAACAGCGTGTGGAGAAGTGAAAGGGACGATTTATTGTGGAACCAGACACATGGAACACTAACAAACCATTTATTTGCTTTAATGGCAAAGGATTTTGCTCGACATTTCAGCATTGACATTGCTCAATGTCCTTAGCACAGATACAACCTTAGCTGAAAGCTTTTTTTTCCCCCATTGCGCTTAGGGTGGTTGGGTTAAGTATAGCCTCTCTTGTCAATGTCATGTCTTTGTTACTGACCAATCAAAGTCAAAAAGGATGGGACTTAAGACGTGAACACCATTAATGATGGTGGGAGAGCGACAACCCTGATCAATATGTGAAACAAAGATAATGGAGGCATGTTGCTGCCATTGTCCGGATGCCAGGTGAGCATCCTTTGTCAGTCATACTTTTATGTAAGTAAACCACAGAAACTTGATGTTCACAATAAAGGAATGCGGAACTGCTTTAAGATAGCTTTTTTTTTAAAAACTAACAATGAGAACTTGAGAGAAGCACACTCAAAATGAGGTCGCGAGCTATGAGGGTGTAA
>CAAKHG010033263.1:43414-65947 GCA_901007715.1 Dactylopterus volitans
TTTCTATTAATTCAACCTGAAGCTTCAGGGTGTGTGTGTGTTTGTGTGTGTATCTGTGTGTGTGTGTGTGGGTACGTGCACACCTACAAGGGTTATGGGGATTACAGCGGGAGGGCGTGGCGACCTGGAGGAAGACTATGGATTACTGCTCCTAATCGGGTCAATCAGCCAGGTCTGCGGGGGGGTTCAGCAGCAGGATGACGGCCTGCGCCCTACTCGCCACCAGTCCAATGAGCTCTCCCTTCAATTACCGCAATTTATTCATGGAGGAGTTTGTTGTCATTTCTGATGTGGAGATGGCCTCCTCTAATGTGAAACTAACAATAGACCTCAGCTGAATCCTCCCTGCGAGGGGGTTTGTAAGGTCACCATCCACTTGGTTCATTCGAGTGAGGACACTCGAGCAGAGCTGCATCTGAAAAGTGGAGGTTTTTGAATGACGGTTTGTTCTGTCGGCTTGTAAGCCGGCGTGGATGAGTCGGGCTGGTATCGTTTGATATACAGCATTACGAACGACATTTCCAACGCTGGAAATATCCCATGAGGGAAGAAATGAATCATGGGCCATCTAAATGCAGATTTGTTCCACTATAATCAGCCCTGCGCTCTAAAATAACAGTATCGGCTTCCCAACTTGCGCCGTGCGAGATCCACTGACCATCTTTGGCCATACATATATGAGACGGCTGACTTGCTGGGGCGGAACAGAACACATAGGTTACATAACAACATACAGGCCGACGTGAACGACACATCAGGGCCCTAATGAAGGCAGCCATTGGGTGTCTTGGTGTTATTCAACATTTGGAGCACCAACGCTAGCTAATGCAACAGCCCGTGGCGTCACTCCTTTGTAATTACATTAGTTCTGGTATGTTTAAGAGCTTCGAGCAAAAGAGGCCTTTACTTGTTTCCAGCCTGCCTGCAGAGTCCTTGGACACATTTCCTGCACACTGGATAATCAATTTGTCGCTCCTCTGCTTGCACTCTATCCTTGACATCCCTCCGCGCATGGAGAAGAGGAGCGAGAGAGAGAGAGCCAGGGAGAGAGCGAGCGAGCATATCTTGCCCTTGCCCCCAACCTTTGTGTTTTCCTCCGCTGTCGAAACACACGGTCACGCATGTGCCCTTGAGCAGAGTGACAACAATAAGGGGAGTGTCGCGTCCACACACCTACAAAAACGACCGGGCGACTCCAGAAAATATCAGGCATTTATCAGTCCACTTAAACTGTTAGCCAGAGGCGACGTCACGCGGTAGGGACACGCGGTCGCCGCCGTGCTAGCTGATTGTGATTAAAGAAGAGCACTGAACACAATTCTGAGTAGGCGGACATCAAAGATGAGAGAGGGGAGCGGTCCCGTCCAATAAGCGCTAATCTACTTATTGGATATCACATGTTGACTGATACGCGCTCTGATCCTGACCCTTAACCCCGACCGCCACAGTAGGGGCGGCGTTGGTCGCGTTAATGGAGAGCAACAAGGGGGCAGTCACGCTCTTGACGTCGGCCAAGCTTGATGCTGTGATGCAGGCTACTTTCTAAACTTTATTCGATAGATTAAGTTCTCAGCGTTACCGCAAAAAACACTGGGAAACTACACGGTAACGGTTAACATTTTGTGAGTCAAAGGAAACTGCTTTGCAAGTGACAAACATAAAAAGTCCTGCTTTTAAAATTGCGTTTTGAAAATTCAAAGAGGGGCTGTGATCATATTAAAAAAAACAACAAATGTGATCATCGATTAACGCAGTGGAAACGCTGACAAGCTCCTTGAACAAACCACCGCGGCGCCGTTTAGTTTAGAAGCGTGCGCCGGGTTAGCATCACTGACAGCGGTGCAAGAAGTGTGAGGAAATCCAGCGGGCCGACATCGCGGAAAACATCGCACATAACGTGCGCGCGCGCTCGTGCCATTAGCCACACTCGCAGCCTTTCGGCGTCCTAATAAGACAGCGTTTTAAGCGCACCATCTGCAATGAAGTCCCGATGAAGGGAGAGCGTGGCTGCCTGCCAGCCTCCCTTTCTGCTCTGCAATCTGCCCATGTGATAGGAGGTAGAGTAGGCAGTGCTGCAGCCTGCTCCTCTCCCTTGCTCACACACACACACACACACACACACACACACACACACACACACACACAGAGACTAACCCCCGAAAACACTGCATATTCCTCTGCAGTTCTGCTACAAACCACGGGTCACCCTCCAGCACCTCCAAGTGACATTGGCATTATGAAAATCTGAGAGTATGGAGTAGAAGTTCTGGGGATTTCACAGAGCTCTTCACCGAGGGGATGAATGGCAAGTGAGCCGTAGCTGGGGGGGGGCACTTGATCTTATGGAAGATTCATATAGACTTAGTCTGATGAGCCTCATAAGACACACAGACACCGCTCCAAGCAAACAGGGGAGCCTGCTGGCAGAACAGGTTTTCTTTTTGCTGTCACGTGCTGCCGTTTCACCGTCCTACTGTCAGGTGATTTGTGTCCATCTGCCTGCCGAAACGCGCCGTGCAGCACAGGCACTAGTACGGAAGCGGCTAGAACTTTGCAGCGGCGGATGACTCACGGTCACGAGCAGGCGGTTCCAATCACAAGACCGCAGGCACATTCAGAGCTCCTTACTCCACAAATATTGGCTATCCTTTCACTCACGGTCGAGATTCCACAATCGGCAGCAGAGCAACACATCACAAATATACATGAACAAGCGCCACTAGATTCATGAGAAGCTATGCAGGGACTCATTGACAGTTCACATCCAAACTCGTAAAATAAGCTATTTTCCACTGTAAGGAATTTTGCATTAGCATTCCATGAAGCTGCTCAGCTTCTGCATGGCACATAAATTGTTTGGGGTCCATATTTAATGCGTCCAAAGGTGGCCGTCTCAAATTAAGAGGATAGTATGTTTTGAAAAGCGTGACAAGTTACAGACAAACATGCAGACACCGCTTATTTGGCAGACATTTAGGTCATTTTAATCACTTTGCATTCTATTTCAAATTTAATAATATTTACAGCTAAATAAGAGTATATGAGGTAAATCATTAACACTTTACATGTCCACGAGTTAACCATTTCCCCCTGCAATCCCTGTCTATGTACACTAGAGATAACGCGACTGTAAAACCACAAAGCAACTCGCATATCCACCGAAAAACACAAACTGTGAGATAAAACCCTGATGAACTGGGAGGCGCTGGCGAGCCAGACCGCGACCCCGGGGTGTCCCACCACAAACCAACTCAGCAATTCTCACATAGAAACTCCTCAGGCATGCAGGCCCCTTCACAGGAGGAGGAATTTCACTCTGTGAGCCTTTTATTCTCTTTCAGGCTGTTTGCCCCCAACTGTTCCACTATTCAGTTTGCTCATTCTGCTGTTCTCTGCTCAGGGCCCTGGAGGAAGACCATGCGCCATCATGTGCGGTGCCCAAACTTCCCTCAGCAGAAACGCATCAGTCGAGGACGCAGCATTCGTCTGTGTGTGCTTTGCGTGCGCAGCTGTGGGGGTGGTGGGGGACCACTTACTTGTAGTGTTGCCTTGCATCTGAATGATACATTTGGAATCCTTGCTCGTCTCCCTGGAGTTGAAGGGCCGCACTCGCACGGCGACTTTTACGGATGCCCCAGACATTTTTGCGGTGTCGGACTGTCTCCCAGTCAGATGTGTAATACGCACTTCCCCTGTAGGAAACGGGAAAAACGAGAGGCGTCTGAGTTGTGGGTCAGAATCAGAACCGGGCACGCTTCATTGATCCCCCGAGGAAATTGGAAAGGCATGTTTAAGTTGAGGCGGGGTTGTGTTTCCCGTTTTATGAAAGATGACTGACTGCCATGCGGCGTTAAGTGTGGAACCCATTTCCCCCCAAATGCAAATCAGACTCATACAAACTCCAGCCCCCCCCCCCCCCTGAATAGCCACAGCAGCATACAAAAAAAATATGGCCGGCCACCGTCATTGAGTGGCTTATAAATCTGGTAAACAGCAGCCTTTTAATACATTTAGCAGCCAAATGAGAGCACAAAATCAGGCATCGCACTCATGACTCCAGACCGTCTTTGAAACAAGGGTTTGTTCTTTTTTTGCCAAACACCAAATAGCAATGCTGCACGTAACCGGGGCTGCGTTAATAACTAACTATATCTTTTCTTTTCTTTTCTTTCTTTCCCATCACAGCACAGCAAGTTCCCCGTGCGTTTTCCAGCCGATTGAAGCTACACATTGTGCTCCCCGCGGTTACATCGGGCAAACATCTCATCGTTTTCCACGTCCTTGCAGGCAGCCATACTCGCAGAAGCATACGCCCATGGAACTCTATCCACCCTATTTGGTTCGGACTAAAGTGGGCCAGCGAGCCGGGCCTGCCTGCTACATCCAACACTGTTGATTCTACACACACACACACACACACACACAGACACAAAAGAAGAGCCCAACCGGTTGTGTGCTAGTGTTGTTGTTGTCGTTGTTGTTGTTTTTGAAATGAAAATTCGCAGATGTTAGGAAGTAGGCTAATCCTGCGCTGCTGGATGTTGTGGAATAGTGCAGGGAGGAGTTGGGCGCTTGTTTTAGCGGCGCAGGCGCGACACATTGTCCCCGACGAACCTGAGCGATGGTCCAGTTTAGCGGCATTTTCTTTTTTTTACCGTCAAAATCCCTTCCACGGCCACGACGCGCGTTAGGCAGTCTCGGCGCGAAACGGGCGCCGGGACGTGGGGAAAGTTGGCGGCTCGCGGCCCGAGAACCGGCGGCGCGGGTCCTCGCCAAACACCCCCCCACCACCACCCCTCCTCCGCTCCGGCGCGTTCCATCCGACGGAGATCGCCGGAACGCCGCAAATAAAACCGCAAATTGACCGCGCCGCCCCCGCGAGCTCCGCCGGCTCTCACGCCGAGGCGGCGTCGTCGAACCGCAGCCGGGGTCCGGCCTGGCCCGGCGAGACCTAACGGTCCGCGGGCACCCGCGAGCTAGCACGCGTCGACCGCTCGCCGGCCACCGACAACAACCCGGTGGTATTAATCCGTAGTAAACGACGTCGTGTGCCGCGAGGAGCGCGGATGAGGAGCGGTCGTACTCACGTTCGAAGAGGACTCTCACCGAGATGCCAGCAACACCATAGGACAGCTGCGACAGGGAGCGTTTACCTAGCGGGCGTCAGATTATTATTGCCTTCTTTTTTCTCTCTTTTTTATATATCAAAATCTGCGAGGAGGAAAACTGTTGTCAAGTCCACTTTCGTGAAAAAAAACACCCATTATAGCGGTATCCTCCGCCGGAATGACCTGTGGCGACGGCCAGTGGCTCCTCGGTGGGGTTGTTCTCCCGGCGAGATGAGAGGCGGACGTCGGTCTGCACACGGGCGAGGAGAAGAATTGATATCGCCTTGATGTACCAAAGAGATTACGTCAACTCCCTCTTGGCAGCGCGTGACTGACGGGCGCTCTCGGCCAATGACCGAAGAGATCTTCGTGACTAATACCTAAACGCAGCCAATCGTGATCCTTAAAAAATTAAAAGGGGAGGCGGAGTGGGTGGGGTCAAGGTTTTTTTTTTCCTCCGCCGACCGTGACGCCACACTGCAGGATTTCTACCCACCTCTCCCCGCACCGCCGTCACCGCGACACCCACACACATCACCGCGAAGAGCTCCGTCTAGCGAGCAGCGGGGCATTTCCCGTTTCAGCGAATCCCGAACCAAAAAAAAACTTCAGTCTTTGCGCTGCTTTTTAAAAAAAAAAAAAAAAAAAATACAGTGTAGTAAATGAACCCGCCCGAAACGCAATCACAGCTTGCATCACGGCTGCATCGGTGCATTTCCAGTCAGGCGTGTTTGAGGCGGTTCACTTTCACCGGAACACACGACTGATGCTCAGCTCGCCGCGCACGGCACAATACCGTCTTACTAACATTTAATAGGTGAAATTCATACTCAAACAGTTCCAAGAGAAAGACTGCACACACAGTATAACTATATCCTCTGCTGTAATGTGGTACCACGTCACCTGGGTTTTGGGACTTTTTTTTTAAAATTTATTTAATGTTTCCCTTCTATCAAATGAAGAAAAAAAAAAGACTGGCCGGAAGCCCACCTAAAACCAGATTCGAGAAAACAATGACGACTTGCGAAAAAATAATGTGCATCATCATTTATTTCAGTTCAAAATCCTAGCTTCCAAAACAGGTATGTGGTTAGAGGAAATCATTTCCTGTACAGTTAAGGTCAGCAAGGTCACATTAGGTACAGTGCGATTTGAAAGAGACCCATCTCGAGATTGGATGTCAAACTTGGTTCTGAACATGATGGTGTGCTCCTACGTTTCTGGTGGTCATGCTACATTTTCACATGTTCCTTCCACTTTTTGTCTAAGAGGGTTATTTCTCCATGAGGCGCTTAGGAGGTTCTGGACTTGAGGCCATGCGCTCACAAGAAGTTAATTTATTTTTAATTTATTTCTCAAAGCCAGCAGGGGAATTGTGACTAAAAACTGAACAAACTTTATTTAGGTTAAACCACTGCTCAACTTCCTACTGGACTCAAAATGAAGCTCACATTTAGGATTAGTTTTATGTTAAGCTACATCCTTTAGGGATATTCCCAGTTCTAAACTCTTGCCTACAACAAGCATACGCGGCGCATCCGTTTAGCTCTGGGACACCAGCATTCTTTATATGGACTCAAGTCTGTCATTGTCACAGTCTTGCTAACAACAACTCAGGGCTAGCAATTTTATCAATGCCCAACCCTGACACTCCCAAATGTATTGCCCTCCCCCCCTCACCCTCAAATCATTAGTCTTTAATGAAGCCAACATACACGTTACAAAACAAATGAGAACGGTAAAGGAAAATGATCAGTGAAGTGACTGCACCTCGCTGGTAAACCAGTTGGTGATGGAAACTTGTTCTTGCAGCATTATTATGCATTAACTAACTCTCGTTAAATATATGTATATATTTTGATATATATATATACACAAACTCATGAGAAAAAACTTAAAAGTCTTAACTTTATTATGTTTTTGTTTTTAGAACCATTGTGATGGTCTGAAACAAAAAAAGGGGGTAAATGTGAATAAAAATCAAATCGGGTCTTCTTTTTAACATCCAAAATGTTTTTTTTGTTTGTTTTTTTTTTTTGTTGGTGGTGGTGGTGGTGGTGGTAGCAGTCATGTCAAATTTAGGCGATTTGGCCAGATCCCTTAAGATGGTTTGCAGACCAGGCGCAGATGGCATGAAGTCCTCACAGAGTTCGTCCACCCTGTTTCTCCCTCATCCATGCGTGGATCCTCTCCTTTAGTTCAGGAACTGCATGATCAAAAAAACGGACCGTGAGGAGCAGCACATCATCCGACATTCGCGCATTCAAGCAGTCATTTTATGGGACTGAGGTTTTCCGCTGGCCGTTCACCTTCAACAGAGACTTCAAATGTGATTACTGGTACAAAAAAATAAATAAAAATGATGTGGTTACCTGATTCCAGCATGCTCTCCGTCAGAGGCTGCCTGTTGAAAGGATCAGTGGGGGAGTTTAGCAGGTGGCGGAGGATGATGGATCGGTCCATGATGTTCCCCGAAGGCAGCATCACAGGATCAGTCATCAGTGTGTCCATCAGAGGGTCTGTTGTAACACAGTCATGTGAACAGTTTGACAAAAAAAATTAGATCCCAAACTTTATCATTGGTGTATTTCTTTCACCAAAAATTACGATTATCTTTATTCTTAATGTCTTATTCACTCAAGGAGGTGAACGTAACACCATAGCCTGCCCAATGGGCGGCTTCAAATGATATCCATCCATCTGAAGATTTAGCTCCTGCATTCACGCGAAACAAACATTTAGAATGGAACTAATCAAGTTAAATTAAGAAAAACATTAATTAATTCTACATAAAACATTAGGAATAACTTTGTGTGAAAATAAATTAACCACATCCAAAGGGTGCCATGAAACATCTGCCTTCACCAGACAAGCTCATGCAGCCCAGCGATTGCTGAAAGAATGATATGCTTTGCATGGCTGCAATACACTACTGGTGCTCCTATCAAGACACGAGTGGATGCTCATTAGGAGCAATTGACTTGTGCCCACTGCTCTACTCGGAAATGCCACAAGGTTGTTACAGTAGGACATGCGCTTTACAAAAATAAACCCTGCGTGGGAGATTTTGACCACATGGAAAGCCGACACCCCGGCCACTTGTACGGCACGCTCCCGTCGACTGTGGTGGGGTGGCTGACGTATCTGGGAATCAAAGGAGGTATGTCGGCCACGTTCTCTTTCTAGATTATATTAAGTCTGTGGTTATAGGATAGCCTTGCTTCTAAGTGGTCTATATGACCTCCATGAGCTGTCAAATCCCACGCAAATGTCTGGAATTCAACAGTTGAAAAAGCTGCTGAAGATCCTGTCTGTCTGCACCGACTGACCCGAGGTCTCCGCGGATTTTTGACATTTAAAGCATTTCTTCTTTTAATCCCTCATTTGTATTTGAAGACCGATGGTTGGTGTTCATTGTGACGCTGCTCGACGCAGATACTACAGACTAAAAGATGTTCAAAATTAAATGTCTACATGCGCCAGTGGCTCTAACATTTGGGAACAATGCAAAATTAAAGTGAGAGGAGTGAACGAAATATGTACACACATCGATAGCTCTTCTATTGACACCTGATGAATAGTACAGCACGTAAAACTGTGGGGTGCGAGAAAGAGGATGTTTGTGCTTCTTGACCCGATTGACCTCAACCAGATAAGAGTACAACGTTGCAGTACACAAACCTTTGAACTCATCAGGGGCATCGCTGTAGTCCATTTCAGATTGGGAGTTTTTGGCGACTATCTCCTCAACCTTCTCAGATAGCAGCTTGAATTTTTCAATGGCTATGGAGGACTTTATACCAGCCTTCCTCATCTTTGAGATCACCTCTTCAAAGAGCTCCCGGCTGTACGACCGCTGCACAGAGATCAAAAATGAGGAACATTTAGAAGGGAACTGCAGGAGAACAGTCACTGGGATTATGCTGCTGCTGCTCATTCAACATTAAAGACTACAAACAGAACGTGCAAACAAGACGCCGTTTGTGTCACCAAATAACGTTAACACAGCCATTCAGTTTAATGTTAAACAAAGCCGAATTATCAAGAGCAAATGTTACTCTAAATGCGTAAATTAAAGCAAGTAATGTACAGCTTCCTAATTACATTTTCGCAGGATTAGTGGGGTGACATTTGTCTGAGTGGTGGCTGTGATGGGCGGGGTGAAACCTGGCTGGAACAATGGATTATATTCACAAAGTACAAAAGAGAATTCATTCTGATGTATGAAAGGCTTTAGGCATCATGACTGACTACGGAACTGCTGGAAGCCTTTTCTCATGGCTTCCACTCATCATAAACTCGGCTCCATGTTTTATCACGTCAGGCAAGAATTATTATCTAAACCGTGTAAAGCTTCTACGCCTTTGTGAAAATGCTGCGTCTGTGGTCATTTGAAAAATTTCAGTGCCAACCTGATCGTCTGCAATTGCTTTAGCAAAGCGGGCGCAGTCTAGCTGCAGGTAGATGTCGGTCAGCTGGTCTAAGAGCTTCTTGGGCTCAAAGCCGTACTTCTCAGGGTTCTCCACCTTCAGGTCCCGACACTTGGGCCCACACAGCTGCTGGAGGTTAAAGTTTAGCATGGCAGCTAAACGAGGCCCCAGCTCCTGTTAAGAAGAGTTAAGGACAGCTCGTTGGCTTTATGAAAGTCCTTTTGTTGTCTGTGCATTAATATAATTGCATCATTAATAATGCATTTCCCCTCACAGTGCCTTGAATATTCAGTATCAAGGGTGCGTGTGACCCTTGGTACTCACAGGTCTGAGGAAAGGCTTCTGGACTTGCTTGGTGAGGATGTGGAACATTTCAACTGTCTCTGTGGCCAGGGCCAGATAGGAGCGAGAAACCCGCTCATCCTGAGTCAGCTGGGACTGGCGGCTCTGCTGCTGCTCCTGAAAGTGACAAGGAAAAACACACAGTTTTACTATGTTCCAAGTGTCATGACACAGTACTGCACTCTGAGCAAGTTAAGGTGATAGTAGACCCTCAGCTCACGATACAACCGCGGTAATCCCTGCGACTATTTTGTCTCTGCCAGTTCACTTTTTTTGTCTCCTTTTAAGAGTTTAAGCTTCGTGACTCAGAGTTTATTACTTTGAAAAAATTCTGTGTTTCCAGTGCTGAGATAATTTAATATGACCCATGAGCATTTCTGGGATAAATGTATTAAGTGATTAATAAATACATAATTCTGTTCTGAGCACTAACCCTTGGCAGCTGATCCCACTGCTCCTTGTTCTTCATCTCTTCTTGAACTTCGTGGATACGCTTCAGGGACTCAAGGCTCTCGTCTAACAAGAAGGTGGTGTCATTAATCAGCATGTTGATGTAGCGGACAAACTGTTTGCCGGAACTAGAAGGGAGTGAGCGTGAGAGAAAACAGATGACAAGGTCAGGTAAGAATTCATCCGAGTCAAAGTTGAACTGAGATGGTCTCTTCACAAGAACTGTGAATTGAACACAAACTCACTTGAACTCCTCCATGAAGGTGCCATGGTGAGCTATGTTTTGCCAGAGACTCTTGAATATAGTGCTGATATGGTACCTTATAGTGAATTTATCATAGAACTCGCTAGTGGCGCCGGTATGCTCAACATCTGGCCAGAGAGGACAGTGGAAAAAGGATTAGTATCTTACAGCTGGATATAAAACTCTTTGCATTAGCTAAATAAGTACTGGGAAGTATTCAGTTTCTGAAATTACACACAATCTAGAGTATTTATTTATCAAAACTACAACAGCTTAGAACATTTATCCACAGGAGACCTCACCGGTGTAGAACTTCATAAGGGCAGGGACCAATTGTTTGACGGACAACGGGTGGTTCTCCATCATTTCAGAAAATCGCTGAGTGCGAGGCTGTACAGCAGGGTTGGTGACGAACAGCACCTCCACTAACTTGGCAATGAGATAGGGGTTCCTGATGTAGTTCTGACTACAGATGAACACCACCAAAAAGGTGACGATATCTTGGACGCAGGGCTCATATAAAACCTGGGGAGAATACCTGCATGGAAGGAGGAAGAGGATGAGCTGGATGATGATAAAAACTCACCAACACCACCACCCCTGGCTTTAGAAGCTGTAAGCGACCTCACACCTCCAAAAAACCTTTTACATATCGTTTCCTTTAACGTTTTATAGCTGTATTAGTATTATTTTAATGTATTTTAAACAGACAAGCTGCAGTGTGAGCAAATGTATCAGAAAAGGATCAGTCCAATTTACACAGGATGTCTGTTTTCGTGCCAAAGAAAACTGAGCATTCTTCACACTCCCAAGTGATTTAAATCGTTTATTGTATGTGATAAATGATCTGATTCTGATTGATGAAATGTGTGCAATGCTTGCCAGCCATTTTCATTTCTCTACTCATCTCCCGAACTTTCCTTTCACACACTGAAATATCAAAACCTGCCCATCCATGGAATGGTTTTTCAAAACTGCATTAACTCTGCATATGATAGTCGAAGTACTTATGTATTCTACCTATTATTTTAAGGGAAACGAGACAGCGCACGCACACATGCAGACAACAAAAGAGAGCGAGAGTTCCTGCTGACTGGCACAGAGTGTGAACAGTTGGCCTGCTGCCGGCTCAAGAATTGACCAATCACGACCCTTAAACTTCCAGCATGTACTCAGCGTTACTCCCATCCACCAGCAATTCCTCGTGAGGGCCTGGTTGGGCAATGACACAAATGTTGCAAGACTTAAGTATCAACTTACTGCACAACAAAAAGCAAAAACTCCGCCACATCTTCAACGTAGAACTCAGGCAGAGCAGCAAAGCTTTTGGGAATCTCAGGGTTGAGTGGCAGAGTGATGCTGTGTGAGAGAGAAATGAAAATAATCATAAATAAGAAAGAAAAAAACCCTAGCAAATAGGAGGGGCTGAACGATATGTTATCATTTCTTCATCCCAATATGAACACAGACAATATTAATACTGCCAAATGCAATGACAATTTAAAAAAAAAAAATCTAATCCATTAATTTTTTAGCATATTAAAGTAAAACATTTGTTTTGAGCTGTTCGACGCAAAGCACAGTGACAACATACAATAACACCAGCTGTGCTCATGTTGTCGGTCAGACGTCACATGATCATTGGCTTGTAGAACATATTGTTTTACTGCTGGTTTTTCACTTAATGTGCAGATCAAAATCCTAATTTTTTTCAAAACTTATGTTGGAGCTTCCGTTTTAAACAGTTACTGACATTTGGTTTGTGCTGCATTATACAATGACATACAGTTGGGGGGGAAATGAAATGAACTGTTGCGGTACTGAAAATTACATCAAGAGTGTCATATCATATTGATACTGAGATATTTGGGAAAAATGTTGAGGAATGAAATGTCCGTGTCGTGCAGCCTTAGCAAATGGCAAAAAAAACAGCGGCAGGCTGACTCACTCTGGGTACGCAGGATCCACCATGCGAAGAATGAGCTGAATTACTGTACTGTAGAACTGCAGACATCTGCGCAGCAGGTTCTCATCCAGAAGGCCCACGTCAGCACAAGCTTTGGCTCGCACCAGTTTCTGACAGGACAAAGTCACACAGAGTAAGGATCATATCTCTGTGAATATGCTTTGTGGCAGGATAGTGTGTGCTTTAGTGTTTCACAAAGACACAAATTATCCAACATCCAGATAAAGTAAGATGGAAAATATGTGTGTCCGCATATGTGCAGGGTTTAGGATTTAAAATCAATTTATTTACAAAAGATGTCCAACAGACCTTGAGCTGGGTTTTGCATCGCTTGAGCATCTCTCTGTGTCTACTGGCCAGAGGGGAATCTTTCCATTGGCTTTCACTGTTTTTTAGCTCCTCTACAGTCCTGATGATGAGGAAAAACAACACCATTAACCCAAAGGGATGGAGCATGCCATGACCGCACATGTACATGCGTCTGTGTCTACCTGTTGAGTTCACGAATGGCCCGCAACCTGCGGATGTAGCGCCTGCAGCCAGGCAGGATAGACAGATGGTGGGTATGCAGGGTCAAGAAGAAACACTCAGTGGGGAACTTGGGTTCTGAGAACTTGCTGGGGTCTTCATCTGCCAAAACGTTCAGAATCATACACCACCGTCAGTCGGAACAGTCTGGGCAGAACTTTACAATTACTTGAACGTTTGACTGGCGTATGCAGATGATTCCACATAAAGCGGAGGTGGATGGAATACAGAGACCGCAAGAGATGAGTCAGTGATTCATTTGATCACTTCAGGACATTTCATCGATCTGTCATGTCTAATCAGATTGAGAGCTGACTGAGAAGTATGCCAAATCCTCTGTGCCATTCAGGGTTCTTAAAAAGGCTGATGTTTTGAGATTGCGTTAACTCATTCCAAACATTTTGTGACTAGAATCACTATTACTAGAATTTTGCTTGTTTGAATGTCTCTGCCAACCAGTCAAACTGAAGTTATCAATTTCGATCCATATAAACACTTCATGTTTGGAAGACTTTGAAAAAAAATTAAAATAAACGTGTTTAAAAAAGTCACCTCTTCATCATTTTGTCCGATTACACGTCTGATATTTTGTAATTATCAATGCATCAGTGACTTATGCAAAAACATGCAGTCACAGTTTATGCCAAATTTGAAGAAAATCTATCCAGGTGTTCCTGAGAATTTCACCTCGAGACTGGGACGGATGTGTCCCAATGACCTTGAGCTCTGATCTGATTTTGGTCGTCAAGGGTTAAATTTGAAGACTTTGCGTCCTGGCATATCGTGTTCACAAGAACGGGAGGGATGGACAGATGGTCAACAGCTTTTGCTTGCATGAAGGCATAAATACATTACTTGGCAAACGCGCAACACAAGTGAAAATTATTTTAAATCAACATAAAACTTACGCAGTTCAGTTAGCCAGCTCTTGAGTTCCTCCATAGTGGCCTTCAAACGCGTCTCCTCTGGGCTGACAACAAGACGACACCGTGGATGAAATATGTAGTAGGGGTCCACCGTCTCCAGCTTTATCTTCATGCTCAGTTGTTGCAGCACCCATAAGAAGTTGAGCATGAAACCATCTGTTGACACCAGCTTGTCATCCGTCTGGGAGAGAGAGGGTAAATCAGGAAGAGCTGAATATTCATTTTCAAAAGCTGCGGATAAAAGCTTAATATGAAAGTAATTCACCAAAAAAAAAAAAAAAAAGGATCTTGCTTTTAAAGTACAGCAAGTCTATGACAAATTTGCGCTGATAATTTTGAAAACATACATAGGACTTGAATTTCATTTAATGGTTACATTTGGTAGCAAAAAAACAATATTTGTTTCGATAATTGTTGGATTTAAAATATCAATCTCACCTGCAATTGGGCTTTCTTCACATTGTGGTTGACTAAAGCTGCCATGTAATTAAGAGCTAAATCACGCGTTTCTCCATTTAGTAGGATGTTGTGGAGGACTTTAAATAGGTCACCCTGAAAAATATGAAAAACACATGCTTCCATACAAATACAAGAGCCAGAGGAACTCATCTCAATTTGATGAAAACATTATGAGGCAGAGACTGACCCTAGCTGACTCCAGGTAGTGCTGCAAGGATTGGCTGACCACTCTCGTATTCTCCATGGTGATGGCTGGACCAGAGAAATATTTGTCTCCTACTCTTGCCTAACGGAAAGAAGAAGCAATGCGTTAAGTCATACAAATCTCTGTACATTCAGCAACTCGCGTTTTCATGGTTTCGTTTCTTTGCAGTCAGCTGGTCTCAGCGCAACAGGCTCTCTCTTCATTATCAGACAATTCTTAGCTTTTGGTAGAACCTTTTATAATGAGAGCTGTGGTTTGACGAGACTGTGATGCTATTATGTAAAAAATATATATATAAAACAAAGGAATGGACAGAACTGAGTGAACGTCAGCAGTGAGACTCACATCATCCTCAGCAAACACAGAGAGGCTGAAGAAGGCTCCCAGAAAGGAGAGTCTCTGAACTTCTCTGCCACAGCCCGGGCTCAGAGGTTTGGGACACCACAGAGGGAGCGATGTTATCTGCACAGAGAAGCCGTCATAATTATAAGCCTCTTTCTGAGGAAAACTACAATGACATCAAGGGAAATCATCTCAGAAAGTAGGAACTGATCAATCTGCTGACTGTGTGATGGGCGTTTCTCTGCTTTCAAAAAGGTAACTTTCAGATTTTTTTCCTGCAATTTTTCCACCTCTCTACTATTTCCACCTCTCCACCATCACCATCTACCGTTCACTTTCATTCACATTCAAGATGGAAGACCAACGACAGCCTTTGTAATTATTAGCAATTTTTACTGTAAAAACACAGTCATTCCTTTTGATGCTAGCAAAGGCGTTATCTATTTCAGCTGATACACGGCTTTACACGAAATCCATGGTATCTCAGAATTCATTCTAAGACACTTAAAACTGAATGTTATTTCAAACTCATGTGCAGCAGCTTTGGCATTATATTATGATGAATTATGATTCTTTATCACAATTTTAAGAATTTAAGTGAGCTTAATATAGCATCATCTGAAGACCCGTTTTCACACAAAAAAAATATTGTTTTTAAATAAGTAGCTTTGGTATATCGGACTATATACTCACCAAACTGCACACTGGATGAGTTTTTCCAAACTTGATTTCACAAAGCTCAGCTAATGCCTGTAAGACCAAAAACCAAATAGAAACAAGTCTTAAATAAACATTTTACTTAAACTCACACGTTTTGCTTAAATGTAATGATTGTCTATGGGATCAGTAAGACATCAAAGTTAGAGTCAACAGCACATCTTCATACCATGAGGGGGAATTTAAAGTTGTCACTGTCAAAGGAACATTCTTTTACTGCGAGGGCCAGCCCATGGAGGATAGGAAAGAAGATCTGAAAAACAAGATGGTAAATGTGTCATACTTTTGTGCCATGTCAGCGTTTAGAAGCCTTTACATCAGAGGAAAACCGCAAGTTTGTATATTTTTGCCTGATTTGTCATAGTTCTCTAACTTTGAAGATGTTTTAGAATGACAAACCAAATCACTCCCGTGAAGTCAAGTTCAATCCAGTGTGCAGTTTCTTTTTTGTTCAGTCCCTGTCTGCCTGATTCTGACTAACCACCTTTCTGCCGATATCGCACTTATGAGCAGAAATACAAATAACAGCAGCAGATAAATTAGTGAACCTCTCCAGTCCACTGAAACCATTTATCAAGGAGGATGTTTTGCTTAGTCGAATGATCTGGCAGAGCGGCATCCATTTGTTTGAAAGTTTGCACAGCAAACCCTCACGGCTAATGCCACTCTATTCATATTATTGCTCAACTGTCTTGCAGCTCAAATTCTGACAAATGATTCCGAGGAGTTACAGAAGAATTGCATTTGCAGGAAAAATGTAAGTTATTACCAAGCTTGGTACAACTGCGGCTGTAGGGAGGAGTAAGACTGCTACCTCACAGGACTGTTTCCAGTATACAATCCATCACTCATCAGCCCCTGACCAGAGTTGGCCAGCTTTCAGTTTAATTGGCCATGACCAGTGACCAGCCAATCAGATAATCAGATGCTGAGCAAATTCTGACTCTTGCTACTCTTGTTACTTTGATGGCATTAAAAGGTCAGCGTAGTGAATTTACAGTGAAGGGAATTTCAGTGTGTTTATCCATCTGCTTTATGCTGGGAAAAACTTAGGCTATTTGACTTAAAGAACGATTATTTTTCAAAAACTGACAAATTCCCACCTGTCTGAATACTTCTTCCTCCTGGTGGGTAATGCGCACAAGTTCCTGAATAAAACCATATGGAAGGTTCCGACACAGCATGTAAGGTACCAGCAGAGACTGTTGGAGAGGGCTCCTACATGTTAGAAACAGAAACAGTGAGCAATGGACCAAAAACAAATACACCATGTGTCTGAATGAAAGATGAAAAGAGTAGGTGTTATGGAGAGTCTGAAGGGAAAAGGAACAGAATTTATGCAAATATGATAAACAGAAAACCAAAAGCCAGCGTTCCTTACCGAGGCTGGGTCAGGGTGCCTTGCAGCACCAGGGCGACATGGGAAATACACTGAGAGCGAATGTTGCTGAGAATCTGGCTCACATTTGGTTGACTGCACATCTGAGAGAAGAAAAGAGTGAAAGATTAGTCATGTGATGAAAATGTACGACCCCATGTCACGGAACCTCTCCATAACCTTCTAAATGAAACTGCTAGAAAAGCAAAACTCCCTCGAAGCTCCAGACCAACTAGCTGCAATTTGTTTTTTCAAGGACAGGCTCCTGTCCTCACAACATTTGTAAAAAAAAAAAATCTTGTTGATACAATCAGAGGGGATGGTGAAGCTGAATAATATAAAAATGCTATTGCTTTGTGCCTGAATGTTTTCGTCTGTTCAGTAAAAAAAACAAAAACAATACTTTTAGTGTGAATCTCAGTAAGACAGCTGAAAGGTGAAGATATTCCTTTGCCTGGTAGACTACCTTGGGAGCTTTCCTCTCCTCCATGCCAACACTGTCAAAACGCTCAATGAGGTAGTTCAGCATCTCTGTCTCTTTGCATGCTTCAATGGTAAAGCGGTCGCTGGTTGAATCACCGGACATCCCCACACCGCATGCACCAAGACTACAAAACACAAAGGAGAAAAGTTGAGCACAGAAACATGGACAGCCGAGGAAACGTTAAAATGGCGGCAAACATCCTCGGAACTTGAGATGTGCCGTGAGCGTCAAACGTGATCATGTTTGTACATTTAACAACCTCAGACTCTTTCATGGGTCCTGGAAGAAACACAATACGCATTAGTGACTGCACCGCATTTCTACATAGCTCTTGAAAAAGAAATATGTTTTCAGATAAAGACATTGTGAGCCGTTAGCAGCAATTGCTTTATTAGGATTCTTCTTGCCACTCAAATCCTTGTCCTGTTAGTGATCAGCTGTTAACAGCAAGAATCCCGTGTGTGAGCAGTGTCAAAGCGCAACCTTAGGAGCTTTGTTATCTGTCAGTGGGACACAGTCGACACGCGAAAATCACCTTTGCCCTGCGGCACAACTGCCCTCAAAATTAAAAATGAAATCAGATTAGAATAGATCAGTGTTAAATCCCACTTTTCCTTGTATGAATGAAGCTGTCCAAAACAACAACAAAAAATGCCGGGGGGAATACGGAATAAGGCTCATCTTTTTTAATGAATCCCTTGTTAACGACCTTTTTTTTTTTTTTAACCGTATGCAGCAGTGTCATGCTGTATTAAACGGGTTTAATAAGAAAATTCATTACGAAAAATGTTAAATACTTTTGAAAATCCCTTTAATTTTACATGATTTTTTTAGGATTATGGATTATTTCTCTGGGATTTTCATACACAGCAGAAAACTGAATACACATATCCTACACTGGAAAAATGAAAATCAAAAATCATCTTTACCTTATAATTACAGACCATTTGGTAAAAAGTTGTATTAAGGAGTACAGGCAGGTAAATTGTGTTTCAGTGGCAGGTGAACTTAACCCATTTTGTAACTGGATACATGCTAAATAGGTTCTGAGGAAACTGGATTTAATACTTACCAACATACTAAATGTTATAGTCACTGAAAAACCTCCAGTGACCAAAAAGTTCAAACACTGAAGATAACCTACATTACTTTATCATTTACCATTCTTCCCTGGTGTAAATCCCCTCTGCACCGTTAGTGGCAAGCCTCTCGGGGCCCACTGGTGCAGGCAGTAGGCCCATTCCTTGAGCAACCATGCACACACAAACACACACACACCGTGCAACGGTGTACCTGGACCCAAACTGAACCCGTGCAAAATCCTCCTCCTCCTCCTCCTCTGCCTCAGAAGCTTCATCACTGCTGTCCTGAGACATGTCAGAGAGGGCAAACAACAGGAGCGACAAGGGGCTAACATGACAGGGAAAAACAGAAGGAGTGTGGTAAAGCTCGGAAGAACAAGGGGGACATTGTGCTGGCAGGGTGAGGGAGAAGGGAGCTGGAAAAAAGTAAAGACAAATGTAGATGGGAAATATACAAGAAAACAGGAAAGGGAAAAGGGGACCACTAAAGAGAGAACACTGGAGAGTTGCATGTCTGCTTGAAGACTGCTTTTTGTGCTCTTTTTAAAATATTCAAAATGCAATTTTGTTTGCCGCTCTAAGACACTGCCAGAAGTCTGTCTAGATTCTCAGTCACCCGGAGCTTAGGTAGAAGGAAACTGGACTTTTTCTGCTGATAACCTGGTTGATGATGACATCGTCAGCAGTTTGTCTGGAGCAAGCAAATGCAAAGAGACACCATTTGTTCTTTTTTTATTTGTTTGGGATGTTAAAAGTTATATAGAACCTGGAAAATGTATTAAACTATGTGACATTATTTGCGAAAGGGTTAGTATCTAATTGTTATTTCGGGAAATGGCATTGGGAATCCTAAGCAGACATGATAATGTACATCTTTTGCCTTTGATGCTCGAACTAGCATTTCATTTTAACTCACTGCTAACCAACTGACTAGAAGACCTGACTGCATGGCAAAAAAAGCACATGAAACAATGAATGGATCAACTTCAATTCTGGAGGGACACAAAGGGGTTAAGGTTTTAGTATGGTTGCTTGTGTGTGCACCACACACGGACATACAAATGGCAGATCAGATACCTAGATGGCGGGATCCGGGAAGCAAAGGCAGCCTGTCGAGCATTCATTCTGGGAGAAGGGGGCACCATAGTAGGTGGTGTGGAGGAGGGTTGGTGACGAGCCATAGGTGAGCTCAAGGATAACGACTGGGGGCTCGGTGGCAGCAGGGGAACTGGCGTATTTGGAGGAACAGAGGGCCCTGCAGGGCTGGGAGAGGGTCCAAAAACACTCAGTCCTCTGTGGCCTGGGCTTGATGGGGAAGGCGCAACCCAGGGAGAGGTGACGGAGTAAGGCCGGTAGCGCTGGGAAATGGGCATGGGGGAAGACGGGGGGTTGAGGCAATGTCTCGGAGTGGTAGCAGTAGGTGGGCTGGGTGGAACAATGAAGTGTGGAGTAGAAGGTGTAGAAGGTACAGAGGGTGAAGTAGGAGTGGGAACAGATGGTGAGCTCCTCTTAGCTGTATCCAGAGCCATTGGGTAAGGGCTACCACACCCATATAGGCTGTGGACAATATTGATGAGATGATAATTGGCAAAACAAGTGAAAAGGTTTTTGAAAAGAATTTCAAAAAAGCTAAAATCAGAGTAACTAGGACAAAAAAAACATAATTCCAATCCATTGATGCTAGTTACAATCAGGTACACTTTTGAGGAGTACAGGTGACCAAGTGAGCCTTGATTTCTCTCCGGTTATTATGCTGTCAGAGCACACAGAGACTTGCCTTGACAGAGAGCTCGCTCCGAAGGACCCTGCACTGGGCCCCATGGGACTGCCACCTTGGCTGGAGGGCTGCACCAGTGTCAAATGGTGGTCGGGGGATTTGGCTGCTGCAATTGGTTGAGAAGTGGCGGTCAAGCTTGCGAAAGGGTTGTGGACACGCGACTGGGTGGACATCATTAAGACCTCCATCAGGATCTGGCCAATCACATCTTTGAAATCGGAGTACACTACAGGAGACAGGATGGGAAAAAAAAAACAGCGCAGTTACCAAACACTGAAATCTGTTGACTCTTTTCAGAGCGCAGTAGAACTGATGTTGTCACTGTTACACAGATGCCATTTAGTGACGCACCATCTTTAGGACTGTGGCAGAACTCTGCTGCCAGCGAAGGGAGAAAGATGACATCTCTATCCTGCTCCTGCCACGATACTCGGAGGATCTTGCAAATGAGCTGCAGAGCCTGGTCTTCTGAGACATCTGAGTTTGCAGAGGTTTCCTGAGATGTAGACAAAAGGAGGACGACAGCACAGGTGTGATCACAGTCTAGAGTCATTTCAGGGCCAAATTGGATCAGTAGATTCCCATGATACACATTATCTCATGTTCACTCTGTGGCACTAAGAGACATTGTACTGCATGAATCTGTGATCGATCAACAATTAGAGGACGTATTGATCAATAAAATGTCTATCAACAATTTTTGATTCTATTATCCAAGTGAATATAGATAAATGAATCCTTCTAGCATGGCAAACAAATGTTTTCTGTATGTTTCATTGAGGGCAAACTGAAACCCTTTATGTTACTTTACGTAATCAAAGTCAAGAAGCAAAGCAACTGAAGATTTTGGTAAATGTAGGCTGCCGTTTACCTTATCAGTCAGGTTCCTCTTCTCCCTGCGGTCGCTGTCCTCAACCTCCATGTTCTCTATCCCTGAGTCCACATCCACCTGGGACATGCTGGAATACAACAGAGGCACAGTGCTTACCGAGTCCCGAACAGGCCATGTAAACACTGGAAGCTCAAAAGTCCATTCACAATTTAAAATTTGTCAAAACTCTCAAACAAACCCTGTTTAGCCAGATATTTATACTCGTCAAAGCAGGAAAAGAGAAAGTAAAATTAATAACTTAAGTGATGGCTGCTTTCAGTTCGGGTGAGCCAGCTCTGTTATTGTGCATGCTCGCTCTCTGGCATGGTTCACTGGGACAATATATGGAATAAAGCCATTGTTAATGTTAGTGTTTGCACTCGTGCTTTTCCTGTTTTGATGAGTCAAAACGTCACCCAGTGAAAAGAGCCTATATTCAGATCACGCAGGAGTAAAGCAATACACAGTCACCATGTGAAACAATGCGATTTTCATCAGCTCAACCAAAGCAAATCCAACTTTTTGGATGCCTCAACAAGGATCAGGGTGCTATTAAAAATGTACACTATTCTACAACCACCCTAAGGTTTATGTTTGATTGTGTTTTTGAAACTTGGGACCGAGTGATACTATGGCCCTGCTCAAATCTGAAGTAAATGCTTCTTAGATGGTCAAATCAAAGGAGGACAGCTCTTTGCTGAGACTGCAGGCACCGCAGATTTGTTTCTCAGATAAGATCTCCAAGACAGTGGCAGGGGGACAGACGCCAGCCGTAACACTGTAAGTTGCAAGCCTCAAACCTTGTAATATTCTGCCTAAATATGACAATTGTGAAAATATTACAGCATTAATTTATTAGTCATGATATAGGCTCCATCTAAATATAGGTTTTTTCTTTAACATTTACATGACAGATACTTGGTCTATTACAGATGAAGCCTTTGTGTGTGTGTGTGTGTGTGTGTGTGTGTGTGTGTGTGTGTGTGTGTGTGTGTGTGTGTGTGTGTGTGTGTGTGTGTGTGTGTGTGTGTGTGTGTGTGTCAGTGGGATAGATGAGTGTTAATGTCACCCCTGAGATCACAGATTTGACTTCCTGGGGAAACCTGGGGATGATTTCTTTCTCTCTCTTTTTTTTTTTTTAAATCTTTTTCATTGTGGTAGTGACAGTTCTGAGTGATACAGAACAAATTGGAGTGTTATAGATTCAAGTGTCTGCCATGATGT
>CAAKHG010033264.1:11191-21997 GCA_901007715.1 Dactylopterus volitans
TGGGTGCATTGCGAGACTGAGCACGCTCTCATCTTTAATAGGCAATTTGGCGGTCTGTGATAGGGGATACCCCTTTGTTTTTCCACTTGGATTGAAGACAGAATCTTAAATAAGTGCTGCTTTGGTTGAGAGTTCCGACTGTAGGAATCTAGTTTATTGTAACGGATTAAACTGATTTTGGTTTTTTTTGCAGTTTTGCTTAAACCCATTTAAAGAGCATCAACGCCACCTCTCACTTTAGCTTTAATGTAAGCCACACTGAAGCTGTTATGGAGGCAGCACAGATACAGAAAGAACTGTGCAAATTTAATTCTCATAAGTTGATAAAGTGACTAGTTTATAGAAATGTAAGAACTGGGGATGTATAGCTGAGTGGAGCTCAGTTAGTGGAAGGGGTCCATCCTGCATGAGCTTATGGATTACTGCAGAGCAACACTGTTCAAAATGGACTGGAGTCGGGCCAGAATTAGCCTGGCAATAGGCCAAGACACAGATTAGTAAAAAGCATGGTGTGAGCTAATTACAGCTGGAACAAGCAATTAATTTCTGCTTATAAACTCTCCTGGATGTGGGCTTTTGGATGACTATGATTGTGTAGGTGCAAACTCCTGCTTTTTCATCTGCATGTGTCAGAGACAGGTGGCCTGTTTCAAGCAGCAACCTTCCCATATGTTCCCAGCTGATGCGCTGGAGACAAATCACATCCCATACTGCTACAGTGTCTGATCCCATCTTAAAAGTGACTGATTAAAGTAAAAAGGCACTTAATAACTCAAATCACTCTGCTGACCTAATAGGGATTTCTCACTCCATTTTTTTTTTTTCTATCTTCCTTGTCTTCAATCCAATCAAGGATTACTGCACGGTCTCATTCTGCTCCTGGGGTGGTAAATCTGGAAAAATACAGTAAATCACATTGAGCCTCTAAACTTTCACACAAGGCCCTGGTGTCTGTTCCCCATGCCGGGCATCTGTACCGCAGATTAGACATGATCATGGTTTTAGAGCACCTGCTGGACACCTGTCAGGAGGAGAGATTTAATTGAGTTGTATACGTTTTTAACCTGTCTCAGAACATGTTATTCAAGTCTTCTAGATGAGGATTCAACTTGTGACCTTATTGTATAGCCTAAATATTTTGAAAGCAAAAGATGCAAAAAAAACAACTTCTAAAACAATTCTTAAAATTATTGAAACCAAAAATGTTGAAGTGCGCAATAAATATTTTTTTGCATCAAGAATGATTTACATAAATATGTCATATCAAAATCTCTTATCAGCCTCGCACAGCACCAGATTGGTGTGAATGTTGGAGTTTGTCAAGTGGCCAGACACAAGACAATTAACCCAGATCTAATATATGTATAAACAGACATCTGCTTGATAGAATGATCACAACATCTTGTGGGCTGGCTTCATCTAACCCCAAACAAAGCTACTGCAACATTATATTTTCACGGATATCTTCACATCAATGAAAATGAGATTGGCTTGGATAATTTAAAATAATAATAGACCAGCCTTCTATTTAGATTTTTTTATGCAATCTAGGTGCAGTTCTTTTCTCACAAAAATTCAACTATAAATGAACTCCAGCAGCAGTTTCATATATCGGTATGTACTGTAATGTACTACCTTAATTCCATTTGTTAGTGTACCCACGTCACGCAAACTTGAGGGAAAAAGTTTCGGTTCTGGGTCAAAACACTGAAAAGAGTCATAAAATGAAAACAAAATAAAAGCCTGGGATTCATTACAAAACTATGCCTTACTTGTGCCACAGGTGGAACGCGGTGGTGT
The DNA here is from genome assembly GCA_901007715.1 of Dactylopterus volitans. Classification (NCBI taxonomy): domain Eukaryota; kingdom Metazoa; phylum Chordata; class Actinopteri; order Syngnathiformes; family Dactylopteridae; genus Dactylopterus; species Dactylopterus volitans. The sequence goes on from CAAKHG010033264.1 coordinate 12,992, forward strand.
GTGAACCCATTTGCAGCACAAAATAGAACCAGAACTATCAGTCAGTGAAACAGTCTTTATTGTAGAAATACAGATGACGGGAGGATGGCAGACGACTGGATGCAGGCGAGTAATAGTTACAGATGTTACCAGCAGAGGTGAGCAGGCAAGGGAATCTGGGCAGAGAGAGACTTCAGGCGGAACAGGAACGGGCAAGGTGCCACCAGCCACAGGCAGGCGGGAACAGGAGACAGGCAGGCAAAGTCAGTGTCGGGGACGGAAGGCTGGTGGATTACTGGGGCAGAGACGAGAAGCGAAGGTGGGAGGCAAGTCGGGTCGTCACCAGGCAAGCGGTCCTTTGGAAATCGCTGGCGTTGTCAGGCATGGAGCGAAGACAATCCGGCAAGGCGTGAGTGGAATGAGGCTGCATATTTAGTGGGTGGGATTGGAGATGGAGCACAGGTGAGAGCAGCAGGTGTGAGCAGCTGAGCTGATGCGGGGTGTGTCTGAGCAGCGGAGCCGAGGAGGGGCAGAGCCGACTGTGACGACAGATTGCGCCACACGGTAACTCTCCTGGCATTCCACTAGATTTTAGGTGCATATACTAATTTTTGCCCGCAAGTATTATTGAGTTGGTGGTAGAACTAACATCTGAGACATGAATCAAAACCACCAGCCCCCTCGGCAGGTTTGATCCCCTTCGTTGTTGACTCCATTACTGTGGCCTAGCTTTCTGCGTTTAACCTCAAACGCCTGAGCAGCGCCTCCCAAACTACGGGCTTGCATCAGTATCACATGATCAGTAAAACTGATTCTGTGACAATGATTGAATGTGAATAAATGTATTCGATGAACAATCACATGTTAAAAAAAAAAAAAATGTATATACTGAATAGCCGAAATGTCTTATTGCAGTTTCAGTTGATTTCACCTTTTTTTTTTTTTTTTTTCCGACATATCATTCCTTAGATTGGTGCTCTCAGTAGCAAATGGCCAGCTGATTTCACTGCAAGGTGACCCTCCTTCTTTCGTTTGATGTATGAGGCATCAAGCGTCATTATTTTTCTTCAAGGCTCGTTTTCTCTCCTTGCCTCTTGTTTGGCATAAGCCTTAAGAACTCACTCAGACGTACACAAACACACACAAACACACACACTCGCAGCCTGCCTTTGACCTCACCTTGCCATTGTACAGCAAACGACTAAGATCCAAGCAACACCCAAACTCCCTGCAGGCTCCCGCTCAGTAAAACAAGGGGACTGGATGGGCGATAGACAGTCACTTGCTGTCATTCTCTCTTAGCGGCTGAGAGCTTTACGCGCACGTGTGTGTTTCAGGGTAGCATAAGTTCTGAATATTTAGCATTTTGCAACGGCAGTGAACACATAGTTTCAAAAATATGTCTGCGATTGGTTCTATATGTAAAAAGAGGTGCCACGGAGAGAGAAGAAAGCCGGAATGATACGAATCTCATTCCCAGCTTTGTGCCGCCAGTGTGGCCAGTCAAACTGTCATTTGTGGCGGTGACGTCACAAGGTGACAACCGCAAGCAGAGTGGCCTTTTGACAAACGTAGCCTGCAATCTTCGCATCAGCGTAGGAGTTGAGTCAGCCAATCAGAGCGGAGCGCCCATTGCTGCACACGCTTATCACCTGCATGCAGCTGCTGTTGCCCCTCTGAGGGAGCGAGTGAAGAGGATTGAGAGAAAGGAAAGAAAAGAGCAAGGAGGAATGGCGTGCCTGCGACAGAGGGAGATTTGTGTTTCGCCGTAGCACGTTCGCGACGGCATCTGTCTTTGATGCAATTCCAGAGGTTTTTGATTGAAGCGTTTTTTTTTTTGTTTTTTTTTTTGGTTTGTGTGTGTTTTTTTTAGGTGACTATATAATTCACATTTGTCATTGGAGGAGAATGACAAGTAAAATCATTGTGATTAGTGCAGCATCAGCCTGGCAATAGTTAAAATGTGAATCACAGTGGAGACATGCTTTGTAGCCCTTGTGAAATGAGAAGGGAGCTAGCGAGAGGGAGAGATAAGCTCAATCTGAATTGATTTTCCTGTTACTTTCTGCTGTACTTGAGTTTCCATAGCAACTTGGTCAGGTTCCCTCGGCCTCCTAGGGCAAGTGTAATTGTTGTCTGTTTCTCCCAGCCAAACTCTCCATTTCTCTCTTTCTCTCCTTATTCTTCCTCTGTGTCTTCTCAGCAACATTATGGATGCAACTCTTCTTTGACTTCTGGCTGAGGTGGTAGTTTCCCTAATCTTACACATCCAGGCCCTTATAAAAAATACCCGTAATCTCGAACAATAAAAAGCAGAAAGACGTTAGAGAAAGTGTTTGGATTTTTTTGTTTGATTTTTTTGAAGAATTTATATCGCTGACAATGGGTAACTGTTTCAACTTTAAATATCTCAAGTCAAACCATAAATGCATATGATTTTATAATGCAGTTTTGTCTGAGGCTGGAATGGGCTAGCTACTATTAATGTCTTTGCAGTTATAAAATAATGTGGTGTTGTTCTACCTTGCTGATTATCACAATGCAAAATTTGGACAATCCCATACTTCAATGCATTTATTTGCTCTAGACAAAACAAAATTGCACAAGGACCAAAATGAGGCGCAACAGTCATTTTAAGATTTTTTGGAAATGCTTAATTTTAAAACCACTCACTTCGTGTTGCTATTTGCTCTCGGGCCATTAAAATGAATACAGCTCCTGGAATTGCTTCAACCACAAGACGGTCAGCATGGCCCGAGTGCACGATTCCCACTGATAGCCATCATCTCATGGGCTTATAATGAGGAATCCACTGTCAGAAACCATTTATGCGATCAAAGATAATGATACAGTGCAAACAGCCTTAATAAACCTTTACGGAAGAACTGTGTCACAGTTTTTTTTGCAGGGATGTAATCGTTTGAAAATTTTAAATGTGGCCTCTTGGCTGAAAAAGAGAGGCGAGAAGAGAGAGGCGAAGGGGTTGAGAATAACCCAAATTGAATTTGCCAGACAAAGATGTCTGCTGGACCCTGACTCTGATAATACGCTGCTGTTTGCATAACAAGGTATTCACAGCTGTTTGCAGCCTAATTGCACGCAGAGGCCTTGCCAACACAGCAAGAAGGGATAGAATGTATCTTGCATCTGAGATTAAGATTGCTGATCCAGAGGCATTTACATCATATCCCTCAGGTCACGACAGCAGACAAATGGACAAAGGGATTCAGGTAAGAGAGTTCAGGGAAAGCATTGTGACTATGTTAGAAAAAAAAATACATGAAAAACTTCTCTAAATTTGACTAAATTATTGTTGAGTTCCTGATGCCTCGCTGTGGATCTGGCTGTTGATTAGCGTCACAAAATGTGAAATTTAAATATGTTCTGCGCCGTATTACGACTAAGCTCCTGTATTTGTGATAGCCCTGGACCCTTCCCAATCTGCTGTGCGTTTTCTTGCACCAGATCAATGCTAATTAATACACATCTCCCTCAGGGACAGTGAGGAGGCCACGCCGAGAATCAGAAATGGTCGTCAAAGTCTGGGCTTGAACTGGACCCTATATTGGAGATAAACCTTCAGAAGCCCTGCCACTGCGAGTCTGAAGCTCAGTTCCCCAACGGCATTCTTCCATGATAAATTATAATTATTTTTTTGCTACTGGGCGGCAACCCCTTCTCTAATTATTTGCTTTAATGCAAATAAAATCCAGACAAACCTGTTTCAGCAGACATATTCTCGTGAAAAAAAACAAAAATGGAGAGGTTGTCCAACAATACAGATGTGCGAGCCTTTACAGTCTCCATGTGAGAACTTTTGTGCCTGTTTGGTTTCTCTCCTGTTCTTTTTCAGCTCATTCCTTTCCATCTTACCCTGAAATGCACTGTTAAAACAAGTAAGAAAAAAAAAAAACGAAATTGGGCGACATGTTTTTGCATGCCTGGCGGACAGATAGGCGCTGCATAACTAGCAGTTTCCTCTGAAGTAGGGAGAAATCTATTTGCTTGTAGAAGCTGCTTGCATAATCCTTTAGTTACACTTGCCAGCTGTGAGCAAAGATATGGCGCTGTGGGATTTGGCATGAATATCATTGGGAGGACAAAGAAATGAAACTGATAAGTGTTTGTGCACAGGGTCCTTTGCATAATCCAGGATAACCTATAATCTGAGTTCTTTAAAATCATGCCCAAATAGATGTGTTGGGAAACCATTAATGAGAACATACCATTTGAAAAATTTTGTGGGTCCAAAAATAACTGAGCTTTTAAAAATAGGATCAGACTTTTTTGGCGTTTTGATGGAGAAAATTTGCTTTCGATTTTAAATTAAAAATTGGCTGTTAAATGACGTGTGGGCAAATTTGATTTTTAGGGAAAAAAAAGTACTTAGAATTTGTCATAATATTACAGGAGAACGTACTGTAGGTATTCTCATGGTCATGATTTGCATATCACATTTCCATTCGTACAGTACAGTCTGGCCTTGTTCCATATGAAAGGATTTTATTCTTACCTCACCTCTCGCTCTCTCTCTTTCTCTCTCTCTTTTTTCTCTCTCTGTCTCTCTCTCTCCATCTTCCCCTCCTCTCAGTCAACAGTGTGCACAGCAATAAAGAAAAAGCACATCACTCAACAGCTTTCAATACATCTGTCCTTTCCCTCCCCACCTCTTGGTGTGTTTGTTTGCTCAGCCTCCTCTGCCCTGGTGCCTGCATTTTATTCCCCTCTCCATGTGTTATAGGATGGTAATAGACAGCTGCTGAAAGCTAGCCTGAAATATTAGTCTACTACATGCTATGTATCAGTGGCTCTTATTGTATTATAGCATTCAGGTCTCTGTGTTTGGAAATATACATAAAAAAAAAAGTTCTCCATCATAAGATCATCAATTTCATTATTTCCTCCCTGTTGGTGGAGTTTGTGCAACCACATTAACAAATCTCCCTTTGTGGTTCAATGTGATGATAAATTATCAACACATCCAGAATCAGGTTAGAATCACTTTCTTAACAAAGCAAAAGAAATAATAAAACAAAAGAAACTCATGAGAGCCAGACCAGTGAGTGGAGGGGTCCTGGAGGGGAGCTTCCCTAGCATCCTGGACGAGCGGGGGCAATACGCGGGTCTCCTAACAAGCAGATGCAGTGGGTGGCTAGTCGGGGTGTTGCCGATGAAAATCGGCAACCATGTTGGGGTCCAGGATATGATGAGTTGAAACCCAGGACCTCTCTTTGGGACCATAATCTTCCCAGTTCAAAATGTACTGTGGACCTCTTCCCCGCCGACGAGAATGAATCAGGCGGCGTACAGCATACACTGGACCGCCGTCAGTGATTTGTGGAGGAGACTGCGGTTGTGCTGCTGGGACCAAAGGGCTGTTGTGGACTCGCTTGACCTTGGAGACATGAAAGGTTGGGTGAATCCGCATGGGATGTGGGAACTGCAACCGACCTTCTGGATCGCGAAAGGTCCAATGAACTTGGGGGCCAACCTCTTGGACTCCAACTAGAGAGGCAATTCTCAAATGGAGAGCCACGCTTGCTCATCCACTTGGTTGGTGGGTGCAGGAGGACGGTGGAGGTTGGCAGCAGCAGTGCAGCGACCCATAGAACGAAGGATGGTGGAACGTGCTCATAGCCAAGTTCTGCAGCAGCCATGGATGAAGGCCTGAACAGATGTGCAGGAAACCTCCTTCTCCTGGGTGGGAAACAGTGGTGGTTGATAGCCAAATAAACACTGAAATGGCTCCTTGGCGCCCTTCAACCAGTGATGCCACTCTTTGAGGGCCATCTTAACTGCGAGCAGTTCTCCATTGCCAATGTCATAATTCCTCTCAGCAGGGGACAGGTGACGAGAGACAAAGGCACAGGGATAAAGTTTGTGGTTAGTGGCAGAGCGTTGAGACAGGAGGGCACTTACCCCAACATCTGAGGCATCCACCTCGACCACAAACCGAAATTCAGGATCGGGCATCTGGAGGATGCTTGCAGAGGTAAACCGATCCTTGAGGGTCTGGAAGGCTGCATCGGCAGAGGGTGACCACTGGTAGGGCAAAAGAAACCCACCCCAGCATAGCAAGGAAGCCAAATGATGCCCACTGCCAGGGAGTCACTGATGTAGGTCTCCATGGCCTTCCTCTCAGGTACAGACAGGGAATACAGGCGTCCCTTGGATGCCAAGTACCAGGCAGAAGATCTATGGCACGTCACTCTATGGCCTTGGCTTTACCGAAGACCGGACGGAAATCGTGGTATTAGGGTGGCACCCCAGAGATGTCAGGTGATCGGCTGGGACTGAAGGAGTGAAGCGAGGCTGAGGCTCGCTGCAGACATCTTTGGTGACAGGAGGAGCTCTATTCCAGAATGGCCCTGGTGATCCAGTACATGTGAGGGTTGTGAAGTCGGAGCCATGGATAACCCAGGATAAGTGGCAGCTAGGAATATGCCACTCATTTTGCATGAGCACATTCTCAATCCTCTCAAACCGATTCAGTGGAGAAGGTGGTGTCGCTGGGTCCGTGTCTGGCCAGATTGTACTGTAACGCGGTGGTGTATGAACCCAATTGCAGCACAAAATAGAACCAGAACTATCAGTCAGTGAAACAGTCTTTATTGAAGAAATACAGATGACCGGAGGATGGCAGAAGACTGGATGCAGGCGAGTAATAGTTTCTGATGTTACCAGCAAAAGTGAGCAGGCAAAGGGAATCTGGGCAGAGAGAGACTTCAGGCAGAACATGAACGGACAAGGTGCCACCAGCCACAGGCAGATGGGAACGAGAGGCAGGCACGCAAAGTCATCGTTGGGACGGAAGGCTGGTGGATTACTGTGGCAGAGACGAGAAGCGAACGTAGGAGGCAAGTCGGGTCGTCACCAGGTTAGCAGTCCTTTGGAAATTGCTTGAGAGTCAGGCACGGAGCGAAGACAATCCGGCAAGGCGTGAGTGGAATGAGGCTGCATATTTAGTGGGTGGGATTGGAGATGGAGCACAGGTGAGAGCAGCAGGTGTGAGCAGTTGATGCGGGGTGTGTCTGAGCAGCGGAGCCGAGGAGGGGCAGAGCAGACTGTGACACAATTTACAAAATGTTCAACCATTCGTTACAGGTAAAGTAGATTGAATGGAGATATTTACTTGTTAAAAACAAAAAAAAATAACGATAAATAAATGAACAAACGAAACAAAAATGACCATAGCCTATGATCAGAGGGCGATGGCAAAAGATTTAACTCTTTTGACTTCCCTATCTTGTTTTATTTCCTAAAACAACTGGGTGATGTAGATTTCAGTACAATTTGATATTTGAAATTGACTCAAAATAGACCAAACTGCCCATGTTCATCATTTTTGTTTTGGAGGTCTATCAGGCTTCGGCTGGGTGTGATGAAAATAAGACCTTTTTACTCCCTTTAAAATTGGTCCACTAACTTAATTATCTCCACTCGACATGACGATTAGGCAAGTGTCCACAGGAATGAATGACACCCGCCCAAACCCAAAGTATTTATCAAATCTCTAGATCGACTCATCCAGAGGACCTTAGTTCTCTTTGTCTTTGCAACATTGCCGTCATGTTTTTTTTCTCGGTCTGAGTCTCGAGCATATCTGTTATGCCTAAGTAACTTTAACATTTTATTAGATAGAAGAAACAATAGAAATGTACAAAAAAAACAAAAAACAACGGAAGTGTCTGCATACAGTAGGGCTAAAATATTGATGCGGTTGTGAGGTAAATGGCTTCAAATCTGAGTGAGAGGGTGAAAATGGGATGTATGAGGCGAGCGAGCAGGGCGGAGAGGGGAGGACATCACTTGTAAAGCTGGGCTCTGAGGAGCTTGGGTGCATAATCAATGAAGTGAAGTGTGTGTTGTATCTGAGGCGTCGAGACGGCTTCACAGAGGCCAATCCTATTTTTACAGCGAAGACAGGTCTGTTGCTACGCTCTTTGAGAAGGTCTCCTGCAGGTTGAGAAAATACAGCAAGCATCCACTCAGGGGTCCTATCACACCTCCAGAGTGGACAGGAGACTTTTGAGCTACTTCTGCTGGGTGACAGATTCAATGGATTATTGATGATTTGATCCATTATACACTTAAAGGAACGTGTTGACAACAGCAGAAATAGACTCTCCACTTATTCATTTCTTTTCAGGGACAGGTGTGAATGCAGCGAGACTCCTGCTGTCTAGCAAAACAAGACGCGCACATGAGGGGTGTGTTTTACATATTTATTGTGCAGGTCGTCATTTCCAGTGCTAATTATTTCCCCCCTTCCCAAACTCCTCACTTGCACGCAATTTATTTTCACATTTGAAAGAAGATGAAAGTGCACGCCAGCCACTAATAGAATGCTCAAAAACCTAAATACTGGACCGTCTCTGAGGCAGACCCTTGTCAGCTTTGGCTTTGTCTGTGTTCTTTAGTGGTAAACAGGCGGATAAATTCCTGCTTACATGAACAAAGTTACTGTACAGACAAGATAATCATTCCCAAGCAAGTCAATCAGATTGTCTCGGGGCCGTGTTTTTTGTTGTTGTCTCGTCCAGATGTCGTCAATTAGACATCAGATTAGAAAGAGTGGTGTCGGATTAGCCAATCCAGGGTCTGAATCATTTTAGATTAGATTATAGTATATGGACATCTGGGACGCTGCAATGGCTCAGCCCAAGCAAAATAACATTAAGTCAGTGTTACACAGCCAGACAGTACACAGACTGTAATCAGCGGGCCGGCAGTAGGAGGATGACTGCATGAGGACATGGACGGACGAGAAATCCTGTGGTTTACAACTTCCCAATTACAGTCTGGCAACAGACTGTACAACAAAAACAGCGGTGCTGCTAACTGTCCGTCCAAAGTCAAAATAACGAGGCAGAAAAGATTTGTGTGTGTGTTTGTGATCTTACTGTACAAAGGTGGTTTGTGTTTGTGAAGAGAGTGGACAGGCCTCTGGTGCAGACAGCCCTGTCTACTAATAATAACAGTTATTTCCCCCCCCCCCCCCCCCCCCCCCCCCCCCCCCCCCCCCCC
>CAAKHG010033269.1:2798-22083 GCA_901007715.1 Dactylopterus volitans
CCCACCACACACCAAAACCCCCCCCCCCCCCCCAGCTGCAACTATCAGCCGCAGCGGTTCTATTTTCCACACGCTTGGTTTATAAACAAAATTTGTATTGATTTAAAAACAAACAATGATTATTACCATTGAAGTTGTGACGATTAAAATGCATTTTTCATAAATATTTGTTTTTCTATGTATGCAAGTAGTTACTAACTGAACTGGCAAAAACACGAGAAAGTACAACTGCATTCACGCAAGGACATAACTCACATTTTCCGCTTGTTCTGTATCTCTCATGTCGGGAAAAAAAAAAAAAACAACACACAAACGCAACGCTTTCAATGCACACGTCTCATGTTCTAGTGGAGAACAAAGAAATCCATGCACGCAAAACGGGCCTAAAAATAAATAAAAACCGACGGAACTGCGGCTGCCCGCGCCTCCCGAGAGGAGTGAAAGGCACTCTCAGTTTATGTTCCTCATAACCGTTTTTTTCTTCTTTTTTTTTGTGGAAATAGCTAAACAAGTTGCAGTAAATCTGTCTGAAATTATGATCTGAAATGAAACATCAGAGTTAATATTTTAGCCGGGAACCCTCAGTAGTTGTGCCTGTCATGTTCAATCACGGCGCCCGTCGGCGGGCGACTCCATCTTGCTTTTCCTCTGGGGCAGAAACGAGTTTGACGGGAAGAAGAAGATGAAAAAAAAAGATAACATATGTAAGAGGGACTGGGGAACATTTTCTCCCACACATGACCGCAGCGCGAAGCCCCAACTGTCAGACGCAAATTCAAAAGTGATAAAAAAAAACAAGAAAACAATTGTTCGGCAGATCAGAGGGGACCTTTTATTAACCGAGATGGGAACCGCCGAGCGACGCTTCTGAAAAGGCGAGGAAACGCCGCAGTAAAGTGACTGAGAGATCCGAAATTTCAACAGTTATGAATAAATGATTTGAAGTTTTCGCAACTTTGACATCGGCGGTTACGAAGCTTCAATGAATCTGAGAAAAAAACATATATACATCTAAAAAACAAATATGAACAGCCTCTTCCCTCCGACTTAAGCAATGAGAGGTCTGTTTGTTGTTTTAGGTGTAATTATGCCACAAAGCAGATTGCAGAGTGGATATTAGTACATTTCCCATTCATATATACTATTTATATGTGCGTTCATGCGAGGATCAAAGGGAAAAAATTGGCATTTTGTGCAAAAACATGGGAGGCGACGCGCAAAAAGAGACAGATAACGCTATTATTTGTGCATATGGAGTCCAAAGGTCCACCGGAACGCGCCTGTTTAGCAGTGACGTGAACGCAGTGACGTGAATGACGAGGACGCTGAGGGTCTGCCTTTAAAAGATGAAGCAATGTTGGCTAGCCGCATTTTTTGAAAATTTTTCTTTGCCTTATTCCGTTTTCAGAAGCTGAATTTCGCCCCCTGCCATTTCCCATATGTCAGCACGGTCGGATCGGCCCCCGAATGTTTTTGAAGTTAGCCCGTTTTAGTCGTTTTTGACGGCTTAATTAAACGGGTAACCGCAAAAGGCCTGAAAAGGAAAATCTGGAGGCGCCTCTCTAAGTTTATGTGCAGATGGTTTCTGAAAAATTTTGGACATCTTGGACTGAAAAGCACCCCTGCTTCAAAGTACCTGAAGCATAAATACATTTTAATTCTTATTTACCCAGGCACTAAGTCGTTAATCCAAAATGACAACGATACCGGCGATAAATGCGGAAAGACTAAGGCACTAATAACACACAAGGGGTTCTGTGTTCTGTGAAACCCCCCCCCGCAGTTTCAGGAATGTGCTAAATCACTTGATTAAATTGGAATTGTCTTATATTTATGAACACAAACACTTAATTTAATCAAATTAGTGCAAGTAACACAATCTGCCAAGAAATGCCATGTGTCATTTGTTTCAGATTATAGACCCTTAACTCCTGTTAAGAACGGGCTTGGCGGCATCAGCGCTTTTGTGCGCGCGCAACCACGTGTTGATTAGCTGGCGTTTTCGGCGCGGGTGGACGCAGCAGTGACGCAGCAGTGACGCAGCAGTGACGCAGCAGTGACGCGCTCCATTTTGTGTGATGCGGCTGTTCGCGATTACCTTGCCGTGCGTGTCGTGTATTTCTAATCAACGCGCCTCGTGCGCGTGAGATACGCCATGAATAAGCGCGTCGAGCGTCGCACTCACACGCCGGACTGTAGGCATATGTGATCAGCCGTAACCCGCCTAATGCAGTGCGCCATCAGGGGACACTTTTTACATGGTCTGCAACAACACTTGGGTAGGTGCTACGCGGCAAAGGAACATCCACATGAACGGCAGGACCCAAGGTTCCCCAGCAGAACGTTGCCCAAAAGCATCACACTGCCTCCGCCGGCTGGCCTTCTTCCCATAGTGCATCCTGGTGCCACTTGTTCCCCAGGTAAGCAACACACACACACACACACCGGCCAATCACGTGATGGAAAAGAGAACCCATCAGACCAGGCCACCTTCTTCCATTGCTCCGTGGTCCAGTTCTGGTGCTCCCGTGTCCATTGTTGGTGCTTCCAGCAATGGGCAGGGGTCAGCATGGGCACCCTGACTGGTCCCACACACAACAAACCGCCATGACAGTGTGTTCTTACTCCTTTCTAGCAGAACCAGCAACTGTTTTAGCAGTTTGAGCTCCAGTAGCTGGTTCTGTTGGATCGGACCACACGGGCCAGCCTTCGCTCCCCCATCACTGAGCCATGACCCCGGCGCCGGCTCACCGATCCTCCTTCCTTGGACAATGTTTGATAGGTCCTGACCACTGCAGAACAGGAACACCCCGCAAGAGCTGCAGTTCTGGAGATGTTCTGACCCGGGTCGTCCAGCCGTCATAATTTGTCCCTTTTTCAAGCTTGGTCAAACCCCGACACCCGCCCATTCTTTCTGCCGCCGCTAGCACATCAACTTTAGGCACAAAATATCCTCTCGCTACCAAATATGTCCCACCCGCTGAGCGGTTGCCACGATAAACGGATAAATCAGTGTTCTTCACTGATGTTAATCTTATGGCCGATCGGCATACGCCGCACGTCTCCACATCATTTCTGTCTTCTTTCTCTCATGCAAATACAGAAATGCAGGCCGATGTCACTCCGGCGCGGGCCAATCACGTCTCTGCTGAGAAGTTCCCGATGCGAGGTCCATGTGCAGCTGCAAGCGTCGCGCTGCCTGACAGGTTCCCCACCCAGTACAAAACACAACACCACGCAAACATGTGCCACGCCGTCACGCCACTGTTAGCGCGCCGACCCAAAACATCAATTTCTCTCAGTTTATCCATTAGTTGGAAATGTGGATGTGCGCCAGAGTCTTCGCCGCATTAAATATTTAAGGCCATTTGCTCCCTCCCCCTTCCCACCCCAAGAAACGCAGCCATTGCAGGCTTCATGAATATAAATTAAACTTTGAAGTCATCTTGAGAGTTTTCCCAAATGGGTCCGATGACACAATGATTCTTTATCGCATCCATCTCCCCTTTTGCTACATCACTGTCTTCCCCTACTCCCTGTCAGACCATCCCCAGTCTTAATGAAAGAAGCAGCCCGTGATTCCACGCTCATTGGTATCATAACAGGTCCCTGGATCCTGGAGGTGGGGGGGGGGGGGCAGACACAACTCACACACGCGCGCGCGCGCACACACACGTACCTCGAGTTGACACAGCAAAGAACCCCAAACACCCCAAAGGCTGCAGTTAATATCAACACGGCATATACTATTCCGCCCGAGTAGCGCTGGAGACAGCGATCAGCAGCCTGGCAAGGCGGGATGGAAAGCACCGCGCCCCGCGCTTGCTAGCAGGGGTCTCCGGTGACGTCTTTCACTTTTGCCTCTGGCTCCGAGCTCTCGCAGCGGCGTGGGTGATTTGGAGCCATTTGACTCCATTAAACTTGAAAGAGTATTTGGAAAGAGACCGTTTCCCTAGAATGCACCTGACAGCACTCAAAAGTTCCGCGTTCACGCTCAAGGGCTCTGCAAACTAAATCTTAAGTGTACCTTTTATTTATTTATTTGTTTTTTTTAAAGACAACGATACACCAGTAGGCTACTAGCACTAGCGCCTTTGGTTTCATTCTTGCTGTGCTGTAACTAATTCTTATATTGCTTCTACATTTACATACCAAGGTCATGGATTGGTCACCCAGCTGCTTTTATCACTTCATTTATGGATCTTTTTTCGGCTTCTTTCACGCCACGAGATAATCGCCCCAATCTGAAGTCGTAAGAATTAAATTTGACCTTTATTTACAATTGTAAATCTTCCAGTGTGGGGGCGACACCGAGGGAAGACGAGCGCGTCCCGTGTGGATCGTCGCGTGGAATGGAACGATAGCAAGGAAAAAACAGACGTGGCAACGGCGGAGCGGCGAGAGTCCGATGGACCGCAGAAGTAGACGGCCGATGAGTTTTTGTGAGTGTTTGTACAACGTGTCAGGTAGAACTTTGAGAACGGACAAAGAGAGGAGTCGGGCTGTCACATGCACAGCCCACGCACACTTTTCCATTATTTTTTTTCTCTTTTTTTTGGGGTAAATTTTCAGCGAAAAAGGGAGTCCAAAAAGCACCATCGCCATTTTCGTCCTGCTCGTCATCCACCGTGTTTGTTTAAACTGAAGTCACACTTGACCGCGCGAAATTTCGGGTTTAGGGAATCGCCTCCGGATGTTCGTGGAGGAATCTGTGAGCGTGAGGTCTGTGTGTGTGTGCGCGTGTGTGTGTGTGTGTCTAACTTGAAAATCTTGTAATGTGTACCCCCGCTGGAGCTCATCTCATAGCTCAGATGTTTCTGAGCTGATCTCCTTTACAAGCTACGACACCCACATCTGCCTGAGCAGCAGCGGACCGAGTTTTCAGTGTCCCCAACTCGCTTGTCAAACGTAAACATATGCCGATGTTTTGTTTTTTTTCTTTTTTTCCCCTCACCACTTGCTGAAGCCGAGCCAAAGGAGATTCAATATGCTGCCTTCAAATGGAGCTCGTGACCTTGTGCTTATGAATGGAGAGTCATGTACACGATATGGTGGTTGAGTCATGAGAACACTGTTGCCAGGCAACATAGGAAACACGGAACACCCAGAATCCACCAAGGACGTGATTCAAGCAAGAGAGCCATGCGCTGCAAGGAAAAGTGAAGACGCGACAGAGGGTGGAGATGTCGGGAAGATGAGCGTTTTAATCGTATCGCAAAAATCACGTAATGTTGACTTACCAGCTTATCACCGACAAAAATGAAATGCCGCCGCTTCCTTTCATAGAATTTCTACTTCTAGATTGTGAACACCAGACAAGGTTTTGAAAGACTGAAAGTGATAGCTGAAAGCGGAGTCCACTGGGTTCTCACCTCGTCAAGGTGGACCAGGAAGGTGACGTTGTTGCCCAGGCTGGCGGTGAGCTTGCCGTCCTTGGTGGTCAGCAGAAGTCCCTTCGGGGGCCTGTTGGGACACTGCTGCTTCCGCGGTGTGTACATCTCCTTCACGCCTTTGGTGCAGTTGTTCAGCACCACTTTGCGGTACCTTCGGAAAGAGGCGCACACGTCGGGAAAGTCAGCGCACCCTGTCATGTGGGATGATGGCTCTGCCGGCTTGAGCGTGCTAACGGCGCCAGTCCGAAAATGAACCCGCTTCATTCCGCACGAACTATTACAACAGACTTTTTGACTCATCTCATATGCTAATGACAGGCATAGCTCACTAGATCTCATGCAGGTATTATCTCAGGTGGTGCTATGGCAATATTCTAGAAAAATGTTTTTATTTACTTTATTTCAGACAGCCAAAACGAATCTCATCTGTTGAGCAAGACACACATGAGCAAGGTAGATGTATAGCTGCTGTCCTAACATACAACATAGAAATACGTAACATTATAGAAAATTTAAAGAAAAAAGAAGAAAACAGCAACATCGAACAATAAACATGAGAAAAAAAAGTTCAATCTACTCAAATACCATTACTGCTGTCAACTCGAAACCAAAATAACTCTTTAAGGGTGGAACACACTTTAACAAACTCCTCCTTATAAGCCTTATAAATAGCCTTTTATGAGGAATAATTGATAAAAGTTCATCATACCAAATTGACAAGGGCAGGCGGGTTTTACATCAAGCCATGTGTGAAGAATAGAAAGACGTGCAGCTTTACCTTATGGATTTTTTTTTTTTTTCCCCCAATGCCAGCGACTGCACAACAACAGGAGGCTAACGAACAATTAAATACCGCAGCATGTTTGACAGAGGTGGGCAGAACTCCCACACATCTGCTGTGAGGTTACGCGTCTCAGGACTCGGGGTGCAGGTTAAAATCGCGTTCCAGCAACCGTGCGCGTTCCCGTCGTTTGGTGCTCCATCCTGTGTTTCTGTGTTCTATTTGGTGTTTCACTTTGCGGCTGCATCACCGGGGGCGAGGTCGCCCGTGCAGCCGCTGCAGTTCCTCTCCCGCGCGGGAGCGTTCAGCTCATCGATGTAACGACTCGGCCAGTCGATACTCTCCTTTGAGCTCTTGCCGCTGTGGATCTACCGCCTGCGACGGCATGCGGGTTAACAACGCACCTCGCCGTGTAACTGGCGAGCTAATTGGGAAGCACGCACGTTCGTTAAAGTGCTTCCCCCCCGCCCGACGTGCAGCAGACGCCCTTCTTGATGTGCAGCGGGGTGACTGATTGCATCTAGATGGCCTGAACGATGTCATGACGGACAAAGCAGCAGTAAAATTCTTTCAATAAAGATAAGCCCTTTTTTTTCCCGGGCTTTTGGAGAAAATGGGATCTGATCGCGCCGTTCCTTTGTCCGGATGGTTGCCAAGGGATTCGATTCGAGGACTGGCTGAGGGGAGGCTTGAGAAAATAAATAAACGAAACAGAGATTAAGCTTCGCAAGGTGTCTTGCCCGCAGCTCGAAAAAAAAAACAACACTTGGGGGGGAAAAAGGGGAAAAATGGAATCAAACTTTTCACACCACAGATGCAAACAATGTAAGCTTCATCTCCACTCAGATGTGTTAAAATCCATCCAGCCAGTAAGCACCGTCCCTTTGCTAAGGCATTTCCTCCAATAAACAGGTTGACATGGGAAAAATTAGCAAGAAATTTAGTGAAGCTGTGCTTTTGATCAGTATAGTCATATTTAAATGTTAGATCCGTGATCCTCCAGCATATGGACTCCGCAGACACCGATATTGGGATCGTTTGTGGACTTAAGTAGTTGTCATCATTCCGGTCCTCCTGCAGGACAAGCTCTCCCATTTAATTGTACCCGGATCACGGAATTTGAAAACATGTCTCCAACTCTCAGGCTCCCAAGGCTTCCTTTTCGGTATGCCAACGGTTGCATCCTTGGTCGTCGGTCAGGTCGAGCTAATTTAGCGGATGACGACACCCCAAATTCGGCTCATCTGTGGTGGGGATGAGTAGGCCAACAGGTGGAGGCTTGACCACTTTGTGTCCTGGTTTGGTCTTCCAATTCAACGCTCTTAAGACAATGGAGATGGTTGTGGACTTGCAGAAGAACCCAGCCCCCTCAGTCCTGCCACCCTGAGGCTCCCCACTAAGCCATGTGGGATCCTTCTACTTCTGGGCCACCATCAATCAGAAAATTGGGTTTGCGGACGTAAGCTGTTGTCAACACCATAATTCCGGTTCTCCTGCAGGACAAGGTCTCCCATCTAGTTGTACCTGGACCGCAGATTTCGTAAACATTTGTCCGACTGCCAGACCATGAGCAAGGGTTCCCCCAAAGGCCGCTTTTTTCCTCTCGACTCTTTCCTCTGTACACTTACAGTCTGAACTTTGAATTCAACACTAAATGGCGACGTTTGTGGACTTTTGGAAGAACCCAGCCGCGACTTCCCAGTTGGCCGTGTGGTGTCCTTGCTCCTCCTGGCTGGCGACCTCAAGTGACGCTTCATCTCCCTCAAAAAAAAAAAACAAAAAAAAAAAAAAAACTGGATGTATTTCCTATGGCAGCTGAGGATGTCCGATCTGCCAGAGATGATTATGATAGTGCACTTCTCATCAAATCCATCCCTGGCTCCTCCATCACGATCTGCTCCACTCCGGCCGCTCTGCCAAAGCCAAAGGCAGACTGAAGTGTGTCATCCACTCCTTGGAGAAGGTGATTTGGCTCCCATCCTGCCATGCCGCCAGGACCCTGCGGCGTCCACGTGAGACTGCGGCTGAGCGACCCCCGACACAAACTTTTTGAAACTCTGCCCTTCGGCAGGATGCCGTGGTCGACGGGGACCAAAAACTTGACACCGCCACTTCTGTCTCCCGCCGTCCTCATCAACGAGCCCTTGGACCCCCGTTGACACTGACCCTTATCCCTTTAAATGCTTTTGAGGGGTTCTGAGAGCAGCCGGCTGTGTTCAGAAGCTTTATGAAGGTTAAATTATTCTATCCCTTTGCTATGAATGCCCTGGAAGACTCTCGAGGATCCTATGTGGAGGGGTAGGGGGTCCCCGAACTGCGCTTTGGCACTTTAACGCTGCTTAATTTCAAAATTCAAACGGGCTTTTGCAGGATTATTTTCATGCTCACCAGCTTCTTTCTACACAAGCTGCATCATTCAAATCTTAAGAAATCCATCGATTTGAGAAAGGACCCGACTGAGCATCCGCGAGAGGGCGTCGGAAAGGCGTCACCCTGAAAGTATTCTGCAAAACATAGACATACAATTCCAATAAATGAGACAATCCTCACCCTGTGCTGTTGAAGTAGTTTTGACCCTGGCTGCAGCTTCTGGCGACAATGGAGGGATTGAACCAGAAGGACGGCCTGCAGTTCCCGTCGCCGCGGCGCTCATATCCGTAATCACTGTCAGACAACAAAAGCACACCCACGCCGCACCCGATCAATATCGGCACATGAGAAAGGGGACATATTGTCACACGGTGCGTTCCACATCCCCGCGTTATTTGCTCCTCCATAACCGGTGACCAGGGGTGGGAGGGGGGGGCCTCTCTGGCGCAGAGACACTTCATTATTATGTATTGATTAAGGCCGCGGTTGACAAATGCGCCGCAGCTGCGAGGAGCCGTGTGCACGGGCGGCTCATCCTGGGAGGGACTTTGTCTCCAAAGGCAGGGAGGACCAGCCGCCACATGGCCGCCTCACAAATCAACGTTAGCAAACGCCCGGTCCAATAAGGCTCGCGACATTGATTTATCAATTAATTACCGAGGCAGAACAAATAAACAAAACTAACAAGCTTTCTGGCTGACAGGTGGAGTCTGGTTCCGCGTTTTAGCACGGCGGGAACTGCTTATTAATATGCTGTCAAGGCATTTTGGCCCGCATAGGCGCAGGCACCGATGCAGCCATAACATTATGACCGCCGCATGTTTACCATAGACTATAATGGAACAGCCCAGCAATAAATTTCAGTTTTTGTTGAACTTTTATTGAATTTGTTCGAGAGAGAGACACCCTGCGTCCCAAATATTCTGTCACCCTAATGCATACGAATGGGATGTTATGACCGATAGGAACATGTAGAGAAATGGGCAGTTTTCCTTTTAACACTGAAAATGTGCAGAGAATAGAGATTCATCAACAGCGCTTGGAATCCAAAATAAAACTTTTTTTTCAGTTCCTTGGGTTAAGGAAGAGAAACGCAGTGTCCTAGAATCATCGTTGCTTTTGTTTTAACACAGCAACATCTTAAATTCTGACCATTTATTTGTTGTTTTAGAACACATTTCCATTGATTTCCCTATACGCTCAATTTGAAGCTTGAGCTAGGACGCTAGTAGCATAAAATACCTGAGCATAGACTGGTGGGAGAGGAAGCGCGCGTGTGGCCATTCTTAAAGAACACGATGCAAAGTGTACGAAACGTGACGCAGTGATTACTTGCGCCGGTGGCAGTAATCACCTCTGCCATGATGAAGCATCTCCTGAAACACAACATTAATCTGAAAAAAAACGCACCGTGTTCGACTAGCTAAGAAATCCGGAGCCGCGGCCCCTCCAGGCCCCTCACCCCCACAGCTGCCGGCCGCACAGGACGAGGCAGCCCCGTCAGAGCCAAAAAACATACACAGTTTCTGTAACTTTAGGCGCTATTTTGTTGTAGGCTACAACTGAAGTGCATTGTTATGCTCCTGCTAACAGGGCCCCAGCTTGCTAATGCTAATGACAGGATTTAAATGCGTCGAAATGATCGCATTTAGTTGCAGGTTAGCTGCCGTCTATTTAAGACGTTTCCCCGCCTTTCTAGCGCTACGTTACTGCTTTTGTTACTTAATGAAACTGACTGTAAGCCGGTCGCTCATGAATATAAAGTAACGTGACGCGTCGCACCGCGTTCTCTCATCTAAAAAGACAAGACAAGCCTGAAAGTAACTCCGTTCACGTTGGAGAAAGCTGATAGGATGACCTGCGCAACAGTTACAATCCATTTTTTTTGTATTCGTATGATTGCGTTTGTGTTTATTATGTACTTGTATAATGAGTATAATGAATATGAAATAGGAATTGGGTTTAGGAATCGGTAAGGAATCGGAATCGTTAAAATCCAAACGAGTCTCGACCACCACTGTCGCCTGTAACACTTCCCCCAGCGGCACTCAGCGCTCGTCAGAGTGCATAACTTTTGCCGCATTTTTACCCGCTCACACTCGTATTCACGTTCGCATTCACACTCGCGCCCGTACGCTAACGGCAGCAGCTGCTCCGCAAGGTGCTAATCCGGGGACGCTGGTGTTTTCGGTGTCTCGCTTGAGGCCACTTTGGAGCGGCGAGTTGGGCTTCCCGATTATGACGCAGCCACTCAACTATTACAAGTTGGCGCACCATTAAAATGATTATGTCGAACGGTTGCATTATGGCGCTTTAAGTGCTCATAAGACTAATCACCAGCCCCGCATTTAATACGAGCCTAATAAATATGCGGCGCAAGACAGACTTTTAAGACCTCAAATTAAAGGATTTGGGATTGTTGTTTTTTTCCGCTGTGTTGTTGTTGTTTATTTATTCTTAATCCTCACTTTGTATTTTAAGCATGCATCAAACAGAGAAAGAGTAATATAGTCAGAAATGTGACACAGACAGAAAATTAAAACAAAACTTCACACCAGTTGATTGGAAACCAATTAGCCCGCTACTTTCTGCCCTTGTACAAACACCATTTACATAACTGCAGCATGTCGGAGAGGCTCTTTTTTTTCTTTTTTTTTTGGGGTTTGTTTTTTTTGCTCTCATCTGTTATTACCAGATAATAAAAAAAAGAAGTACAGCCGTTTAAGATTTGCATACAAATTGAAAAGTATTTAAGACTGCCCCACGTCCCCTCGACGGAATTACGAGTGCGGCGAGCTCGGAAACGGAGGCAGACATTTTAGGCAAATTGCGTGAAAACGATCCCAAACTTATCAGATTATTGGGAAAGGCAACGCGGCGGATTGAGCAAATTAACGAAGGACGCGGGCGGCATGCAGAGGCGACGGCGCGAGAGCGGCCGCACGGCCACACACTTGCTCAGCCGCCGTCTCCTTGGGTTCACTGCGATAAAAGAAAATTAAAAAAAAAAAAAACACAGTATAATACAACAGCGGAAAGAGAAATCCTGCAATAATGAGAACTGAGTGCAGCCCGAAAGCCTCAGCAACGACCACTGGAAAAGAATCAACGTCCAACCGGATTCAACGAAAGCCGAAAATCATAACCATCATGGGAGGGGGATCGGTTTCGTCCAGGTGTTCCTAATAATTTGGCAAGTAAACGCGTGCACATGTAAGCTGCAGTTTGCCGCGCATGTAATCCACTCGGGTGACCCCCCACCTCACCCTCCTCCCCCTCACCTGTCAGGCTAAGTACCCTCCGGGTTTAGTAGCAAATGTGGTTATTAGAGAACCATTAAGAAAAGAAAAAAATAAATAAATAAATAAAGAGGACGGCGGTAGAAGAGTGACTTCACAGCGCAACATGACAATAATAATTTTCTTATGCGGGATTTATTTATTTATCTATCTGTATCCGTTTTGTTTTCACCCAAATGAAAATTACACGGTTGCACTTACAGCGAGTGCAAAATGGCCGTCAGCGGCTCGGGATCACGGGTGGGGGGCTAATGGAGCGGGCCGCAGAGGTGAAGCGCACGAACCCGGCAAATGGCTTCGGAATAATGGACGTTTCTTTTCACATTTGAGTTCCCATTTGAGGTTTTTTTTTTTTGCACATTCTTAGAAAAAGATTAAAAGCAGGGCTTCTAAGATGCATGGCGAGGTTCAAAGAGGGGAAACATAGCGGCGCTTCTTCTTCTTCTTCCTCCTCCGCCTCGTCTTCTTACCATTCAAAATCGTGGGCTCGGCAGATGCAGGACTCAGCGGAGAGGATCCGGGAGTAGTCTTTACCCAGCATGCAGTAGTTTCCGGGCCGGCGCTTCATGTAAATCTGCTTCTGCCCCATCACGCACGGCTCCCCCTGCGGAGACGGAGAGGCTTTTAGTCTCTGGCAGCCCGGAACGGCGACCTGCTCGGGTGTTAACCTCCCTACCTGGTTGTGCAGGTGCCAGGTTTGGTAGTCCTCCTCCGTGCACCTGCGGCTGAAGATGGATTTGTAGTCGATCTTGATGAGCTGCCACTCGGAGCGGTGGCTGAAGTGTCCGAAAAAGCTGCGGAGGCAAAACGGCAAAAAAACCTTCAAGGTGACGCCACTGGAGAAAAAAGCGCCCGTCGGCGCATCTTATTCACTCCGAAATGTTGGTGACGCGATTGAAGTCGTCTAAAATAAATAAATAAATAAAAAAATTTGAAAAGGTGTGATTTGTGTTTCAAAAAATTACAGGATCGTAGAGCTGCCACACCAGAAAAGAAAAAATTCTAGGTAACATGTTATAACGTGAAAAGTATATTAACGTTATAACGTGATATTTTCACGTGATTACAATACACAAACGTATCACGTAATAACATGATAAAATATTGCTCTAAAAATATACAAATAATATACAATATACAATAAACCTTTCACGTTATAACGTGATAATTTAATGCTCTAACAATATAGCAATTAATTGTTATAACGTTTTGTTTATAAAACATTAAAACATTATGTTTGTTGTTAGAACAATAAACTATCCACGTTATGACGTGATACTAATCTTTTTATTTTTTGGGGTGGGCGTGGCAGCACTACGCTTGCGTAAAAAAAATATATCTTTTCTTTGACAGAAACTGTGGCTTTTATCAACAAGTGCAGTCACATCAGTAGCTAAAAGCTCACGCGCCAAGTTTCCAGTCATTTAACAGCTCGTATGTCTATGAAGATCGCAAAGGCGCAATCAGGCGCTTTTTACCGGGAACCCAGATTCATGAGCGTTTTTTTAAAAATCACTAAAAACAAAAATTTACTTGCAGCCATTTGTAACAGATTGACTGAGAAAGTTGCGGAAAAAGAAGTGGAACGATGGAGTAAAGCACCAATATGTCACAAAAACGGCTGCATATCTCTGACATCTGTGGGGAACCGAGTCACCAAGATGGGAGACTAAAATCATAAGCAACACGGCAACCAGGCAAAATCGCTGCAACGACCTGGAATGAGAGGAAACGAGTTTGTTCAGCGTTCGACACACAATTATTAGCGATGGAAAGGTCATTGAATTGATGAAATTGAGAGGATAAAACTAGGATTTGAGCGTAATTTGATGTATACATGAGGATTTAGTCAAAGAAGAAAGGCGGTACTGTGTATTAACTAATAATTAGCATGTTAATATAGACTTTTAATAAATAAATGTATGCGTTTTCCCACAAAACCCAATATTTAGTCACTTTATCCACATGCCCGTTTGTAACCTTGCTTAAATACTTTCATGCAGTTTAGTAAGAATAGATGTTTTTCTTCGAATTACCTTTTTGGTGCATAATTAGAGAATTAATAAAGCGTTTTAAAAAGCTGAGCTTCTAAATGGATTAGATAAGAAGAAGAAACGCGGTTTGGTGGATTAATTATGCAAAGTATGATCTTAAATTGAGTACATTATCAGACGTGTCTTGACTGTTAATACGTAAATTTACGGATTTTACAACAAAATTTCAGGTTCCCAACATTTACAGTTCCTGACACTTTGTCCGAATACCTGTTTGGAACCTTGCCCGGATTTTTTTTCCCAGCTAGCGATCGTAAAAACAAATGGCACGCTTCGCTTCGTCAATCAAAAAAATAATAAAATAAGGTGTTCCAAACACCGGTGGCGGTTTTCGGTGAAATCCCTAAATTATATCGCAGCTCAGTTTATCAAGCCGACATTTGATGTTTTACTTTTACACTCTTGTTGCTCTGATTGGAAGCGCCGGGCCAAACTTGGCAAAATACTTTTTTTTTTAACTTTTTTTTTTTTTTTTGATTAATACCCACAAAAGTCTTGAGTTGCGGCCCCGCATGAGCGATGACCTGCCAGCGAGAAATGTGGCCGTAAAACAGATTAAATACCACTGTGCTTTAAATTGATGCCTCTCTTAAAGGTCCTCCATCTGTCTGCTCTGTCTGCTGTGAATAAATAACCCAAATAAGCGCGCAGCATGGAGGGCGAGAGGGGGCGGGGGGACCTGAATGAGCAAAAATCAACACATTTTAACTATTTATTTATTTTTTTTATGTATTTTGGGAACTCACGTCATGATCTGGTTCTCCGCCCCGGCCTCCACCAGCACGCCGTCCACAAACAGCGGCGCCGTGGAGAAGCTGTGCTGGGTCCACTGCCTCCCCTCGTCGAAGCTGACCCTGTGGCGGGAGTGTCAGAGCGCATCCCCGTCACAAACACCGGCAACGGCGTCGGCACGGAAACAGGCGCTACTCTACTAGAGCCTGGTCACAGGGGGAGGGTTTAGGTTTAGGTTTAGGTGTGTGTGTGTGTGTGTGTGTGTGAGAAAGGGAGAGTGGGTGAGTGGCTTGTCTCAACAGGCCTGAGTCTCGCGCTCTCCGTGCAATTAGCTACCGTGGCTGCGGGTAAATAGCGGAAAGACAGAAGAAGAGCCGAATAAAGGGGAGAGCGGGATAGTCCAGGTCCTGGGTAAAGTCTGCATAGGAGCCCTGGTGGTGGTGGTGGTGGTGGTGGGGAGGATAGATGAGGATAAAGATGAGGATAGAACTGTTTCATGTTCGACACAACTGCAGAAAGTGAAGGAGACAGCAAAAGAAGAAGAAGAAGAAAAAAAGCAAGCTTTCATCTTTGGGGTCCGGGCTCGATTGATTCCGACGGCTTATCAACACTGGCGCTGGAGCGAGAGCAGCTCCTGAGTACCTGAGTGTGACGTGCACGGAAAAAAAAAAAACACAGCCGAGGTCCGGGAGATCGCAGGGAGGGGAATTTGCTACAAACAAAAACGAAAAAAAAAACATAAAAATAGAAGAAAAAAAATCCTGTTGCCTTCATTTGGCTTAACCCATTTGTGCCCAGATATTTTTTTCCAGAGTTGTATCTCGGCATATCATTTTATCAATCCAGTCCCTCTGAATCATGTTATGTATTCATTTTTTTCTCCATGTAAAAATTGCATTTTTATGACTCACAGAAATATGAACAAAAAAATCTTTATCCTAGGTACAATTTTGGGGGGGAGGGTTACTCTAGAGACTTGAATGATCAAATAACTATAAAAATCATAAGAAATTTATGAAAATGACCTCTTTCCGGGACGATTTGCATGGCGGACCATGTCTTCAGCCGGAAGGAGCAGGAAGACATTGACGTCATGCGATAGGAAGCACTTGGAAGCCATTTTTTTTATAAATCAAAACCTTTGTCTAAGTTGTCTACCAGCATTTAAGCAGAACAAGTGGCATTAGCACCTTTGAGATTTTTGTATTGATTTTTGAAAATGATGCACTTTGGCAACAGTTGTTGCCAGTGGGGCAAAACGGGTTAAAGCTCTGCTGACTATGAGATTCAAGGCCTCAAAAATGGGAGACCCAAAAAAGCTGGGGACACATAACAAGATTTTGGGCCGATTTCGGGTCCCGTTCCCCCGCTCCCAATCAAGGTTGGCAAAGGCCAGATTATCGGGAGGCTCCTAAGATCATCGGACGGGATCCTCACGAGGTGGGAGGTGCGTCGCGGGTGATTTTAGCCTCCAGCCCCGATCAGAAATCCTAAGAGTTAAACATCGTAAATCCTGCAAGGAAACCCGAGCCTGTCCCGGGTGGGGTCGTCACATGGAACATGGAACGCTAGCCAATGGAAAGGAGGCGTGCTTACTGAAGGCAGATTCTGAGAGTGTGTGGTGAGCGTGTGTGTGTGTGCATTGGTCCTCCGGTCGCGCACACCCACGCTAAACGCTAAATTTCTCCTCGTGCGTGTGGGTCTCTCACATTTAGAAGATCTTGCAATGTGTAACCTCGCTTTGGACCGGAAAATAATCATTAATAATTCATCATGCCACAGCCAAAACTGTGTAGACTGGACCTACCACAGGTGCTTGGTCGGCACCGACGGCTGCTTGACGGCCACGAGGGCGCCGCCTTTGTCCAGGAACCACACGTTGTGCTCCTCCTCGAAGATCTGCACAGACACGCACACATGCACCTTATGGCCTGAGTACCGAAAAAAAAGGGGCATAAATTCATGCAGGAGACGCACGCACGCTTGCGTTTCCGGCGACCAGCCGTAACATTACGACCGCCGCGGGTTTACCGTAGCTTAGAATGCGACGGCCCTGCGATAAAACTCCCGCTTCGGGAGGAGTTTCTTGAAATTTTGTTGGCGTATATGAGCAACCGTTATTGGGACTGTAGGTCGTGACAGTGTTGAACTGCACCGAAGAGGTGTCCCTAATATTTGGCTCGTCCTGCTCATACACATCAGCGTGGCAAAATATTAGGGACGCAGCTCAGCGGTAATCATTTACGACAGCATTGTAACGCAACAGACCAAAATATTAGAGACGCCTCTCGGTGTTACCCAGCGCAGCTCGACGGCCTCACGGATTACAGCCCCAATAGGAATCGTTCGAATGAGTTAAAACCTCTTCAAAAAAAAATCATAAAACTGCTGTTCCTATAGTAAATGTGCGAAGGTCACAATGTCACGGCTGATTATGGTGTTTTCACAGGAAGTGCCGAGAGGAGGACTGATCATGTGCAAAAAGACACTTCATAGAGATTAGAATGTTTCCTCAAATAGTGCCTGGAGCCCTTGAATCATGACTGAGGAGGCCTTGATGAGAGGCGAGAGAGAGAGAGACACAGTGAGAGAGACAGGAAGAGAGAGAGAGAGAGAGAGAGAGACAGGGAGCGCGAGAGAGAGGCCTGGATGCTTAATTCGCTCTGTTTGATAAGTACATTTGCTCACACTCACGACTTGTTTGCTGATCTGCTCCAGTTTGTTGGAGCGAACATTTGGACTGAGATGGATGTGCGTGCGTGTCGGTGTGCGTGTGTGTGTGGGTGGGGTGTGTGTGTGTGTGGGTGGGGTGTGGGAGGGGTTTGGTATGTTTAGGGGGGAGATGAATGATGTGGGAGAGAAGTGGTCGGCATAGCGACCGGAGCGTGAAGGACCACCGCTCCTCGACGTGTTTTTTTTTTTTCCTCCCTCTCCCAGTTTTTTTTTTTTTTTTGGGTTGACCACACCCTCGGCTATGGAAGCTCATTTCCGCCAGTAAAAGAAAAAATACGATGAAAAAGTTGAAATTATGAGTTAAAAAGTCCTAATTTCGACTTTTTATCTCATAAATATGACTTACCATGGGGATCTTTTTATTATCAAGGCTAAGTTTTCATCTTATTTTTTTTCTTTTTCTGGCGGAAATGGGCTTCCATACTCGGCTGCCACACCAGGTTCAGTTGGATGCCTTTTTTTTTTTTTCTTATAGGAGAAAACGTAGAAGCTATCTAATGATTCGTCAGTGGGAGCTCAAACAAAAAAGAGATGTTGGGGGGGTTGTTTGTTTTTGTTATGTTTTATTCTTTTTTTTTAACAGCCTTTTGAAGACGTATCCATGTTATTTTCTGTATTTTGTCTCTTTTTCTAAACTAAAAAAATCAGAAAAATCAGCTCCTCAGCTTGTCACCCTCATTTTGCCTTGTTTTTGTTTTTGTCTTTGTTTTTTCGTTTTTTTTTGGTGTTTTTTTTGCGTGTGTGCGCGCCTGCAATCAACCGCCCGCCGTCTCCGTAACGATCTAAAGCGCTAAGAGGGGAAAATCCGCCGCGTGACGATTTGCATCTCGGCTCACACCTGCCAGCCCTTCACACCTGCCAGTTGGGGGCCAGTAGGGCCTCATGGCGGGATGTGACGCCCCCCCTCAGACGGCACCGCGTTCCGAGAGCGTTTCGCGTGGCGCCTCAAACCCGCCTGTGACGCTCACCTGCCTCCAGGTGTTCCCGGCGTCGGACGACACGAACATGCCGACGTTGTTGTACGACAGCTCCGCTCCGATGTTCCCTGCGGCGGGGAGAAAAAAACAAAAAAACAACACAAACAGGTTTTGAGTGAGTTACAAACGCTGAAAAAAAAGGCTAAACAATCAATTTTTCAAAAAAAAAAAAAAAAAAAAAACTGTACCGGGACATCACACACACACGCACAGATGAAGTGACCATATGTGTTTTATTTATGCGCGGGCTGCCTATAGCGCGGTTAATAATCCCGACTCCCCGGATCAGCACGCCGCCTCTCGGTACATGGTCACGCCTGTACGCCGGCGCCAGCTCAGACAACAAGATGTGAGACATTACTCCGGCAGTTTGAAGTGTAACAACAACTCCTTTAAAGCTTTTTTTTTGCCCCCCCCCCCACACAGACACACACACACACACTCCATCTAACTCCGCCCTCCCCTCCCGGGCAGCCATCTTGGCCGCGGCTCAGCAAACAGGCGCGCGTTTGATCTGGATGGCGTTTGTCTTGCTGGTGAGATGATCTCTGCACCAGCTGACGTCTTAAAAGGCGCAGCGGGCAAAGTGAATCACCGAGCCAAAAACACACACACACACAGACACACACACACATACACACACACACACACACACACACACACACACAAACACACGCACGCACACACACGCGTGAAGCCCACACTGTGCAAGCATGGCAGAGGCGATGCGTGTTTGCTCAGCATTCTTACACACCAAAGACAAAGCAGACAGATCTGAAGGCAAGCGTACACACACTTGCGCCTGAACACACACACGCGCACAAACACACACACACACACAGACACACACATGCACCCATGGGTGCAAATAGGGGTTCAGTCTCTTGCTGGAGGGCTCTAAATCGTGGTCTCTGGAGGAATCCAGGATCCAACCTCTGCCTACTAG